>RJWH01004785.1:0-81569 GCA_004363575.1 Solenodon paradoxus | reverse complement strand
CCCGGCAGGACCCTCCGGCCAGGATGGAGGACATGCGGCTGGAGCCGCCGATGCCACAGGAGCCCTTCATGGAGCTGGAGGAGGTGAACTGGCGGCTGCAGGTGGTCATGGTGCGGAGGAGGGAAGTGAGCGAGCGAGCAATTTGCCGGAGCAGAGGAGAAGGTGCTCAGGGAGGCTGAGAGATGCTGGGGCTGCTTGAACCCCAGGAGCTTTATATGCACCTGGGAAGGCGGGGCCCTCCCAACTGCTGACTAGGTTCCCTCCTCGTTTCATCACATCAGGTTTGTCCAACGCAAGCTCCGGATTGTTCGGCCTGGGTTCGACCCACTGCACGTGTGCCCAGCGCAGAGTCCCCACCCAGCTCTGGGGGCGTGGGCCCAAGAAAATACACAAATGCCAGTCGTTTGTGACTCAAGAAGGGCGGAGGGAATCCCGCTCTTGTTCCTGGAGCCCCAGGGGCTGCCGGGCCTTGACTGAAGGCTTTGTGGCAGCTGCGTCCCCAGGCAGTGAGTCAGCCCCACGGTGACAGCCCTGGCTCACAGAGACCTGTGCGCCAGCATCCCAAGCCATCTCAGAATGCTCTGTGGGTTCCCGTGTCCTTTCTCTGGCTAGAGAGCTGGACTCTGGCCTCCTTCTGCTTCCATGCTGTGTGGCCTCAGGTCCCTCACCTCAGCTCTCTGGATCTGTCTCCCTCAGTAACACCACAGTGCTGGACTGGGTGGCTCGGTGTCTGTCTGGTTGTAAACTCGCTACAGCTCTATTTCTGCTATTCTTTCAGGATATTGGATTCTCAGGAGTCAATCCAGTTTCAAGGCTACCTTTAAACGCTCATGGTGCGTGTGTGTACATGTGTGTATATGTTTTGTGTGTTATGTGTGCACATGTGGTGTTGTGTGTTCATATGTGTATGTGCATGTTTATGTGTGTTGAGTATATGTGTATATATGCTTGTTTATATGTATTGTGTGCATTGTGTGTATGTATATGTGTGTTTATATGTATTGTGTGCATTGTGTGTATGTATATGTGTGTTTATGTTGTATGTGTATATATGAGAGAGAGTGTATGTGTGTGTGTGTGTGTGTGTGTGTGTACTATGGAATCAGCAGGCACTGTGCAGTCAGACAGGTGGCAGCTTAAATCCCTGCTCTGTCCCCCTTACAAGCTGTGTGGTGCAGACAGGTGCTTTAACCCCCTGGGTCTCAATTTTCTCATCTGTAAAAGGGGAGGGCACACTACCAGCCACAGAGGAACATGCATGAAGGAGGACCTCGCCAGCCCTTCCCAATGTCTGGGACTGTCGTTTCCAGCCCAGGGGTCCTCACCTGCCTCCTCGCATCTACCTCTATGCTGTGGCACCTCCCTCCCACACCCCTGCCCTCTCCTCTGCACCCCGCATGCCCACCCTTTGAGCAGCCCACCCCCAATGAATTGCTCCACCTAATCACAGGCCCCACCATGAACAGTGGTGAGAGGAGGCCCCTGACCTGTCAGGAGTGCCCTGCGTGAGCCCTGATACCACAGTGAGCACTTATCCTGCCACCAGTCCACAGACAAGGGGGCTGGAAGGTAGGAGGACGCCAATCAGCTAGGAAGTGCATTTGAAGCCCCGTCCGTGGGGTAACCCAGCCCAAGCCCTTTCTGCCATCCCAAGCCATGCTCTCTCTCTGCGTGTGTCTCAAATGTGCACCATTGTACTGAATTAATCATATGAAGTGGGAGGACCGAGAGAAGAACAGAGACGGATGATGGGCCTAGTCACTTGACTTTAAGATGTGAAACCAGCACTGGAACCCAGGGCGGGGCTCTGCGATCCTTGCAGGTAGGTAGGACCAGGGATGGCCATTCAAATCCACTTGCCACAGGGCCTGGAACTACCTCTGCCCATGGGGGGATGTGAGCTTGGCCTGAGAGACAGCCCACCGAGGGTGGCGGGTGGACTGGGGATCTGGGCCCAAACACAGAGGCCTCCTCGGGGACTCTGAGAGTGACCCACAGAGCCGGCCACAGGCCTTTCTCTGAAGTGCAAGGAGACAGGGGCCGAGAGCGGTTTGCCACAGCCTGAGCACAGTGGGGCAGGAAGTGCCCTCCCAGCACAGCCTGTGCTTTGCTCCGGCCACACGGCCTCCCATCATTCCCTCGCCTGTGGGCACAGGGCCCAGAGGCAGGAGCGAGCTGGTGCCCAGCACATGCATGTAGGCCCTGCGGGGGGGGCACTCGTGCTGCTCCCCTTCCCCAACCCTGGAAGTGGATAAAATGTTGGATAAAAACCTCGTGGTCCCAGATGTCAGGAAAGGTCTGAAGTCTAGGCCCAGCCACAGACCCATCACCCTCAGAGCTGCACCAAGGGCCAAGCCCCAACCAGAGAGAGTCAAAGACGTGTCCCACGTCAAACCACATGGAAGCAAGACAGCAGAGACTTGAACCTGGCTCCAGCTCCCAAACCAAGTTCAGACCCCCTCCCACGCTCCAGGGGGGCCTGGCTCGGCCGTCAGGACCCCCGTTTCTGGTGAGCCAGGGTGGAATTACACACAGGCCCAGATCTGAAGATCTGGAAATCTTTGTGGGCTTAGAAACTTTGAGAAGTTATCAGCCAGTCCATCAAACCACTCAGTCTACACCGCAAACTAATCACCACGTGCCAGTACTCAGGGTGGGAGGGCAGCAGGAGAAGGTGACATGGCCTCTGACCTCAGAACTCACTGTTTGTTCCTGGAGGAAAACTAAGGCTTGGAAACAACATCATGTGGCAGGAAACCCTGGGGTGCCGGGCCCACAGGACACAGCTGGGGGGGGTGTCACCCCGCTATGAGCCTCTGCAGTAAAGAAGGGGCTGCCCTCCCAGCCCTGTCCCTCTGAGACCCTCTTCAGAAGGGGTATGGGTTAACCCTGAAAGGC
The DNA here is from genome assembly GCA_004363575.1 of Solenodon paradoxus. NCBI lineage: Eukaryota > Metazoa > Chordata > Mammalia > Eulipotyphla > Solenodontidae > Solenodon > Solenodon paradoxus. The sequence goes on along the minus strand of RJWH01004785.1, from coordinate 78,671 downwards.
TCCAGCTGGGCCTCAGAGATTTGAATTGTCAGGGAAGGAGCAGGGGCATTTCCTACAGGCCTGCAAGGCACAACTGCCCGCACCCACCACCCGGGGCGGGGGGCGGGGGAGTGGGGGGAGGCGGGATAGCAAGAATCAGAATTACTAAGCCTGGGGAACCCAGAGCATGGACCCCCAATAAGCTGGCATCCCTGCTGGCAGTGGGTTCCTCCCCGCACCCAGTCTCTTCCCTCTCTCCTTGCCCTCCCTGTCTCTGGGATGAGCTCATGTCATACCTGAGCTGTCTGGGAAAGATCACTGGCCGGTGCATGCCTCAGCTTGCAGTCATCCCCAAACCTGACTGATCATCAGAATCCCCACGGGTCGCGAGCCTGCTTGGCCCCACTGCCTCAGCATCGCCAGGACAAGCCTGGTCGTGGGGATGTTTTACAAGCTCCAGGAGGATTCTGGTGATGAGCCAGGCTGGGAAGCAGAAAGCAGCCAGCGGCCAGTGTGGGGGGTGGGAGGGCAACAGGCAGGGGAGTGACAGGGAGCTGCAGGGCCCCGGTACAGGCTGATAACATTTATTCAATTATTACTTGTTAGGTACCTACTATGTGTCACACACACAGTAGATTCAAAGGACAGGATAGAAAAAGCCTAGGGGCATACCAAGGTGGGACCCAGGAGGCCAGACTGTGATGGGGTACAGGGCCTGCAAGGACTCAGTCACCCTGGGAGTGAACCCATGTGCCTGGGCCAGGCTCTGGCTCCATGACTGGTCCCAGGATCAGGGAGAGTCTGAGAGCATCAGCTCAACATGGGGCGGGGGGGGTCCTCACCCCTCCCCCACGCTTGGGGAAGTCACAAGGGTCTGCACAGCTACAGGGCGCACGAGGAGGTCCAAGGCAGGGCCGAGCTCTACCTGGTGGCAGGACCACCCCACCTCTGGTCCCCCTGTCTTGAACCCCACAGCTAGGGCAGCATATGACCCACAGTGCATGAAGGCTGAAGGAGGGGGTCACCAGTCCTCCACCCAAACGTGCCTACTCATCATCCTAGACTGCAGTCCTTCGGGCAGGTGCTGTCTCTCCTCCCAGACCTGCCCTCCAGGGCACCTGTGTCTCCTTCCCTGGGCCCAGAGCAGACCAGCCATGGAGCAGGGCAGGGCCACGGACAGTGTTACTGCCACATCAGCCCCCTGCAGGAAGCACGGCCAGGTCAGCCTTCCAGGGTGTGGGCGCGGAAGGGGAAGAGTTCGCCGGGCTGGCCAGGACCTGGGTCCCGGAATGTGCATCCATCCTGTGAGTGCAGTAGAGCCAAGGCAGCTGTAGATCTCCTCTGATGGGGCAAACCTCCCTGCAGTAGGGCGGTGGGGTCACGATTCGTCCGCAGAGTCCCTCTGTGGAGGCCACAGCTGAGTCCCGCAGCAGCCACAGCCTGCTTTGACTCAGGGTGACTGCAAAAAGCCACCCTACCAAGTGCAAATTGGTGCAACCCCTATGGAAAACAGGTAGAGATTCCTCAAAAAACTTAAGATGGAAATCCCATATGATGCCGTTGTTCTACTTCTGGCATCTACCCAAAAGATACAAAAATACCATCTGCAGAGATGTTTGCATCCCCATGTCTACTGCAGCCCTGCAAACAATAGCTAAGAACTGGAACTTAAGTGCCCGAAGTCAGATGAATGGATCAAGAAGATGTGGTGCATATACACAATGGAACACTACACAGCCCTTAGAAGAGATGAAACCCGTCATGTGAATCAACGTGGTTGGAACTAGAGGGGATGATGCTAAGTGAAACAAATCAGAAGAAGAAAGATAGAGACCAGATGACCTCACTCATAGATGGAATGTGAATAGACAAGGCAAAGGAACAGATGAAATAAAACCTACCCTTGGGCACCTGCAGAAGAACTGAGGTGACCAATAGGTAGTGGGACGGGGTGGTTGGGGGTAAATTGTGTTGGAGCCCACTGGACAGTGGGTAAGAACACTTGGTGATGTGGTGGAGGGCAGGGTGTGTTGACATCTATCTGAGGAATGGGGTGCCTAGACGTAGTAATTTTAATGTGTAGAATAATGACAATTTTTTTTTAAATAATTTTTTTTAAAAAGCCACCCGACCAACCCTGAGGGGCCCACAGGCCCCAGCCTCCAGTCACTCAGCCCTGGGGTAGCCACCTGCCGGGCCTGGCTGAGCGCACCTGGGAAGGGGGCCTTTCCTGCTCTGGACCCAGTCACCCCTGGGAGCCCCGCCGGCAGGCAGAGGCCTCTGCTGGCTCAGCTGTGGGCTCCTGAACCACAGCCACTCCCCCGAGGGCAGCCCCCACACCCACCCACTCCTCACTCGGACAGCAGTAGGAGTGGACGAGTTTGCAGGGGTGGGGCAGGGGGCCAGCCCTTAGCTCCCCTTCCCTGCACAGCCTGACCAGCCAGGATCCGGAAAAAGGCTGAGTCACTGCTCCTCGGAGCCTCAGTGTCCCCAGCCACACAAAGGGGTGCTTCTTCCTGGACCCTCCCTGCTTCCCGGGACTGTTGTTCAGGTAAATGAGATCACTCTCTGGATGAGCCATCCTGGCCCAGGGCTGGTTCTTCTGGTTGCAGCGGATGCTGGGTGGGTGTGGGGCCCCCTTGTCTGATGGAGCTGAGCCTCCATCCTGCAGCCTGTGGGGGCGGAGCCACTCTCCCAACCTGGCGGGGCGTGAGACTGCACCTGACCCCTCCCTCCCCCAGGAAAGGCGCTCACGTCCCACCCTCCCCACTGTCTTCCGTGTCAGAGCCAGAAGGACCACTGGCCGGGAGTCACCTCACCCCTCACACTCTGAGGACCAGTGATCTCCCCCAAGACCCCACACCAGCTGCCCGCCTGAAAGACATGCCGAGCCATTGCCAGGCCTGGGGCTCTGCTCTCATGGCCCTGTCGAGGGTGGGCTCTGGGACACCAGGAGAGCATGGGTGTCTGGAGGGCCCTGGTCTGATCTGACCGTCCCAGGCCTGTCAGTGAATTGGAGTGGGGCACCCCTCCTCTCCTTAAACACTTCCACCCACCCCCACCTCCTGAAGAAAACCAGGAAAGCCACCCACCCCACCCAATGGCTTCCCAAAAGAAGGCTTCCTGGTGTGGGGCCTGCCAACCTGCCCCCTGCCACCAGAGAAAGGGCTGGTCCTGTGTGCAAGTGGCTGGGGCAGACTGCCCTCCCTTTCCCATGGGGCAGTTTCCAGCCACCCTGCCTCCAGGCTGCCAGGACCAAGAGGGGACAAACTGCCAGGGGGAGTTGCTGCTCCCTGGGCACCACCCCCCAGTGCCTGCCATGCCCCCCATTCTAAGCTGACCATCCCTGTGAGAGGTGCCCCCCTTTCTCCCACAACTCCCTGGGGCCACAGCCTTCCCTAGAAGCCCTTTGGAGGGTTCCTGAAGACTCAAGCAGGAGCGCAGACCGGAACACCCAGACTGACGCCCCCTCCCTCTCCTGGGAAGACTCTGACACCCCTCAGTCCTTGCCTGCCCCTGCCTCCCCAGGAGGTGGCATGGCCCACAGGGTGGGAGCAGCTGATGGGATGCCTCACCTCTTGGCACTCTGGCTTCCTCACTGGAAACCTCATTCATTTATGGATGAGAAAGTGAGGCTCAGCCAGGGGCAGCCACTGCCTGAGGTCAGCAAACTACTCATAGAGAAGAAGAGGCACCAGCAGGCCCCCAGTATCTCACCCCTCCCCACATCCGGCACTGCGGGACACTTGCCATAAGCACAGGCCCCTGGGTGATGAGAAGCAGTGGGCCCAGACCTACCCTGGTCTAAGATGACCCCTGATTTCTAGTCAACAGTACAGACCACCCCCCTGCCCCCACACCCATTCCTCCCTGGGACCCTCCTCAGTGGCCACAGCAGGATGCATTTCACGTCTGAGTCAACAAGCTTTATTGGTCAGGTAGGGGAGTGTGAGGAGGGGACTGGAAGGGGGGAGGCTGAGGCTGGGGAGGCCGAAGCTGCAGGGGGCCGCGGGTTGGGGGGGGCAAGATCTCAGCGGGTGGTCTGGTGCACCTGCTCGCGGGAGGAGATGACCTTGCCGTCCTGGACTTCCTCCACGATAGTGCGCACCTGGCGGGTGGTCACAGCTGCCGGAGACAGAACTCGAAGGTAGGGAGGCGCCGGGAGTCTCACTCAGCCCCAGCCCCCTGCTCTCTTCCCCCAACTACTTGGTGTCCAGGCCTCTGCTGGCCCCTCGCCATCAGAGCACACACGTCCCCGCTGCCTGCGCTCTCCCCACTCCATCCGTCCCACTGCCGTGTCGCTGTGAGTCCTGCCTCCCAGGTGGGTGGTTTGATTCTGGCCCCGTGTCCTTCAGGGAGATGCTGTGAAGACTGGGTGCTCGGGAAACAGAACCTCCACTCTCTACAGTGTGCAGGGCGTGGGCTCTGCCCTGTCTCTCCCATCGGGCTGGGATTTCCAAGACCAGAAGCAGGGCCCTCACTCCCCCCAGACTAGAGAGCCCAGGGCTAGGAGCTTATCTTCCCCAACGAGTGGGATCTGGAGGACAAGTCGTCCCAGGACTGCTATTGTTCACCTGCAGATTCTCAGAGCAAAAACCCCTCCTTCCCCACCTATAGGAGCAACTCCAGAGCTAAGACCAGGTCTCCCCATCGACTGTTTTCCAAGTAGGGGCCATCTCCCTGTCCCACCCACATTGTCTGGACAGTGTGTCCCTCATCTGAGGCCCCCGAGTATCAACCCTGAACCCAAACAGGTCACTTGCACCACCGCTGCTGAGAAGCAGCCATCTTTTCCTGGGGACCCTCTCCCAGCAAGGTGCAGGGGGTGGCCTGCCTCTTTCAGACCCCAGCCCTCAGCTACAAAGATGCTTACGTTCTTTGGGTTTATACTGAGTCAGGCTGCAAAAAAAAAACAAAGAGAGAAACAAAACAAAACAGGAGATTAGTTGAAGAGCTGTATACTCACCCCCACCCCAGACCCCCAGCCTGGCCCACACTCACTGGGCGTCCTCGCCCTCCAGCAAGCGGCGGTAGGTGGCGATCTCCTGCTCCAGCCGCGTCTTCACGTCCAGCAGGATCTTGTACTCCTGGCTCTGCTGCTCCATCTCGCAGCGCAGCTGGGCCAGCTGCTCCTCCACGCTGCTGATCAGCCCCTGGATCTGGGACAGCTGCATGCAGTAGCGGCTCTCTGTCTCTGCCAGGCTGCCCTCCAAGGACGCTTTCTGTGAGAGAGTAAAAGACCAGGAGTCAGGGAGGTGGTCCGTGCCCCTCCGAGCCCTGGGCACCCCGCCAGCCTGGCAGTGCCCCTACCATGCTGAGCTGGGACTGCAGCTCGATCTCCAGGGCCTGCATGGTGCGCCGGAGCTCCGAGATCTCACTCTTGCCGCTCTGCACCAGCTCACTGTTGGTGGCCACCTCGCGGTTCAGCTCCTCTGTCTGCAGACAAGACAAGGGACAGGGCAGCGTGAGTTTGGGGCCCCTCCTGAGAGTCAGACAACCCCAGGCACCTGGGCTCTCCCGCCTCCCCTGGGCCTCCCAGGCTCCCCCCAGAGCTGACTGTGGAGGCATTACTTCTCATGGCTCCCACTTCCCCAAACCCAGGAGTCTTTGTAAGATTAAGTGTTGTCTTCAGTCCCTACTAGGGGAGGGCAGAAGAGGAAACCTGAGCACCAGCCAGGACCTGCCTGGTTCCTGACTTCTTGAGGAAAAGGAGGGAGCTCCTGGGTGTCCTTGTGTTCCCCAGGGGGGCTCCCACTCCCCCCCGGGTGCCAGCTGTAGCCAAGCTCCAGGCTTGTGGATGCAATGGTGACCCTGATCCCCTGGGTCCACGCAGCTGGCTGAGGTTAGGCACTGTCTTACTGCGGGGAGCCAGTCCCAACCCTGGGCCAGGCCTGTGGCCGCGGCGCCCCCACCTTGCTGAAGAACCAGTCCTCCGCATCCTTGCGGTTCTTCTCTGCCATCTTCTCATACTGGTCGCGCATCTCGTTCAGGATGCGGCTCAGGTCCACGCCTGGGGCAGCGTCCATCTCCACGTTGATCTCGCCGCCCACCTGGCCGCGCAGGGCGTTCATCTCCTGTGGAGGAAGAGGCCGTGGGTGTGAAGTCAGCTTCTTTTCCTGCCTCTCAACCTCTGACCCTCTGAATGACATCTGTCACCTGCTCTGCGTGGGCTCTGCCTCCACCGTCAGACCGGTGGGCCGAGTCTGTGTGTCACCCATTAGACGGACATTCCAAAAATAAAATCTAATTGTTAACTCCCAGAATAACTCCTCTAATTTCCAGACTTCTATATTGGGTCCAGGTTTAAGGGAAATCCTCGTTCGGCCACTGTCCTTCTAAGGGCAGCCAGGATGGGCAGACAAGGCTGCTGCAGGACCCTGGGAGTTTCCTGGATTTGGGGGAGTGGGCGGTACTCCAGGAGGCTGCCTGCGGTCTGGGTCAGGACACTGAGGACTAGGGCTCGGCAGACAGGGCAGCCCTGTAAGCACTTGCCCTACTCTCTTCCCACAGCCTCAGCCTTAGCACCGCCCAGAGCCACCCACTCCACAGCCTCTGTGACCTGCTGCCCTAGCCCTCACCTCCTCGTGGTTCTTCCGCAGGTAGGTCAGTTCCTCCTTCATGTTCTCGATCTGCATTTCCAGGTCGGCCCTGGACAGGGTCAGCTCGTCCAGCACCCGGCGCAGGCCGTTGGTGTCGGCCTCCACGCTCACACGTAGGGCCTGCTCTGTCTCGAACCTGCAAAGGGAACCAGAGACTTCAGAGGCTTGGACGGGCTGGTCAGGCACCCAGACCCCTGCCTTTACTAAGGCTCCAAGGGCTTGTAAGGGACGACAAGGGAGTATAATGGAAGTGAATTTCAACCCAGGATGCTGGGACCTCACAGAGTGAGGCCCTGGCAGCCACCGTCATCCTGACTGCTCTCATCCTGCCCCACCCCTTTCCATCACCTGCCTAAGCCCAGTGGCCTTCGGAATCTGCTGCATCCTGAGCCAAGAGGTGGGCTCACAGCAGCTCCGAGGACTTCCCCACCCCCAGCTTTTCGACCTGTCACCAGCAAACAAGGAGTCCTAGGGGGTGGGGGTGCACCCAGATGCTCCCCGCCTGCCCTGGCTGCCCAGGCCCCCTGGCTCACTTGGTGCGGAAGTCATCAGCAGCCAGACGGGCGTTGTCAATCTGCAGCAGGATGCTGGCGTTGTCCACGGTGGCCGCGAGGATCTGGGAGAGGGGAGTGATGAGGTTAGCTCAGCCCACACCTGGGGTCTGAGATGGGTCTCCTGCCTGGGGGCCCAGATGTGGCTGCCTCCTACTGGAGCCCTCCCTCCACCCTTTACTGAGTGTCGTTGGCAGAGAAAGGGCCAGTAGAAGTCTATGGCCCTAAAACTGACCTCCCCTCTGCTCCAGGGTCTGCCCCCTCATTCTGCCTTCATCTATGGGAGGCTGTGGCTGGGAGTAGCCTCTGGGCAGTGTGGAGCCAGGGAGGATTGGGAAAATGGCCACAGGGCGAAAGCTGTCCCAGCATGGGAGAAAGAGGAAGGGATAAGGGTGATCCCCTCATTTTATAGCTGGGAGATGGTACCCCTGAAAAGCATTCCCAGATGGAGGCTAAATGAGCCCTCGCCAAAAACTAGCTCCAAATCAGAAGTCAGGACCCCTGATAAGTCCTGATCTTGGGCTCCATCAGGCCTCCCAGTCTCTGGGGGGTGGCCGAGTCCCATTCTTTGGGGGGTGGCAGCAGGAGGGATAAGGAAGTCAGAAATATCCCCAAATAAGGCCCAGAAGAGGCCCCCTGAGGTGCCACCCCCTCTCTCCTACCTCCTTCCAGCAGGTGCCACCAGGAACCCACCCAGACCCCACTCTTGCTCCAAGGAGAGAGATGCTGGCATATCGGGCACCCCACGGGCCCAGCCATCCACATGTGCCCACTCGCCTTATCCCAGAACCTCACGCGTCAGCTCGAAGCAACATGATGAAGAAAACAAGTCTCAGAGTTGCTCATGATGGCTGCTCGTCCCTGATCCAGCCTGCTGCCCCAAGAAAGGGGAATGTGGGCCCTTAGCTGCTCCAAGCTGGGCTCCCAGGGACCACAGCAGAGCCTGGCTGTCCTCGGCTCCCTGGGTGTCTGTGGCAGCCCTGAGCTATCGGCCTTGTCCGGGTCAGGGGGTGAGAGGGGGAGAGGTCATGTCCCCCCAGCCCCTACCTTGTTCTTCAGGTCCTCGATGGTCTGGTAGTAGTGGCTATAGTCACGAGCGGGCCCCGGGGCCTGCTTCTGGTACCAGTCTCGGATCTTCACCTCCAGGTCGGCGTTGGCCTCCTCCAGGGCGCGCACCTTGTCCAGGTAGGAGGCCAGGCGGTCGTTGAGGTTCTGCATGGTGGCCTTCTCACCTCCTGCCAGCAGCCCGTCAACAGCCCCAAAGTTGCTGCCATAGTTACTGCCAGAGCCGAAGCTGTAGCAGCTGGAATAGGTGTTGCTGCCCCCGAGGGCACTGCCCAGACCACTGGCAGACCCCAGCCTGCAGGAGCCAGAGCCCAGGCTGCCGGACAGCCGGCAGGAGGTGCGGGATGAGCCACCCCCCAGGCCGGAGGAGCCCTTGATGGAGCTGGAGGAGGTGAACTGGCGGATGGTGGTGCTCATAGCAGCGACAGGCAGGAAGCAGGCAGACAGGCGCGAATCAACAGGCTCGAGGAGAAGGAGGCCCACGGTGCTGCTGCTGCCGGGCCCGCCTGCCTCCTTTATAGGCCGACAAGTGGGCGTAGCGATTACAACAGGCCCGCTGCTCGGTTTCCATTCCCCTGGGCTTTCATCACCGCTGGCTGCGTGCCAGCTCCCAGGTGGCTGCGGGCCCCCTCCCCTCCCACCACCGGGGCTTTGCCCGTGCTGGGCTTCTGCGTGTGCATGTGCGTGTCTCTGGTCCCAGGCCGTCACCTGTGATTCAGGCAGGCCCTCCAGCTATGCTTTCCCATGACCTAATACGGAGAAGAGGAAAAGGCAGGACGTCACCATCACCGGGCCCTCCCAGGCAGCTACCACCCCAGCCCGCCCTCCTGGACCCTGTGTCTGATGGGGAAACAGGTGGGGAAGCCAAGCAGCCCAGCCCAAATTGGTTCTCGTCACACAGGGTCCTGGCCCTGGCCTGGGGGCTGGGGAGACAGCATCCTGCCTCAGACACTGGATCAAAGCACACGGGCCCACCACACAGCACAGTGACTCTGTCAAGTCTCAGGTTACACTCCATCTCACAAGACAAGGAAAGTGGGACTTAGAAAGGGTCATGTCCACACCCTAATTCCAGAACTGGACTGGCCAGGCTACATCCTTCATCCCCACTGTGTCAGCCCTGGGCAGGGCCCTGATGCTGGGAAAGCAGACCAGGGATTGAGATTCCATCTGGTCAGTTGTCTGTCCTGGTCCCATCCCTGGGACTCACTGGGAACCCAGCCTTCTCTTTGAATCTTTCCCTACCTCCCTCTTACAGATCCTGGGTAAGGGTGGGCAAAGAGGGCATAACTGTAGGATAGGGAGGGGAGGTCGTGGCACAGGGGAACTGAAATTGCTGTGGCATGCCCCTTCCTTATCCTCCACACCCCCTGTGCCCCAAGGTAAGGGGCTTGGACCTCAGTTCCCAGCCAGCTAGAAACCTAAGGGACAATGCCCAAGAAATGGGTCTTCCTGTGACTCCCCAGCCAGTCCTGTCCCTCCCGAGCGTCTACCCCAGTCCCCTGACACGGCCCTCAGGATGGACCCTGCCCTCCTATGGCCCCACCCAGCCAGGCCCTGGGTCCCAGGGTCCCAGCAAGCTGGCTGGGCAGAATGCAATCTTGTCTCAGACTGCCGATGGCTTCCACGTCCCAGACAGGCCCAGACAACCCCTGCCAGCAGCTGAGAGAGATTCCCCAATAGCCTAGCAGCTGCCAAGCCACCAAAGCAAACACGACGCCCCCCACGCTCACAGCACAGCAGCCACCCCACCCCACACACACCCCCAAGCAGGGAAGAGCCGGTCTGGTTTCCTGGGCAGGCCGCCCACTGCCTCTTCCTCTCGCCGTCAGTGCTCTGGACACTCCTTCGGAAAGCCCCCTGCCCAGCCCTTTTCTCTCTGATCCCAAACCTGGACCCACCCTGAGTGAGGCAGGAAGCACTTGGTAAAAGGTGTGACTCCTGAAAAATCTGGAGCCATCCCAGGGACCAGCCACAGACAATGGGGACCCAGAGACTGATTCTTAGAAACTTCCCCAGCTAGATGGTCTGCCCCATCCCTCCGCCTTTAGTCCCTCTGCTCCCTCCCACTCATCTTCCCAGGAACCCCAGGCCTGTAGACAGAACAGGCTGGTAGGTAACAGACACCACATACTCAACACATTGTCCTCCTCCCCCAAGCCCCAGCCCACCCTGCCCCAAGCCAATGACAGACCAGATCACATGGCATTGAACTTCAGGCAGAGCTTTAATAGCAGTCGCTGGGGCAACCCAGGAGGCCCCCTCGATGCGGGGCTGCAGGAAGCAGATACAGAAAGGCATCGGCGCTTGGGCGGAGGCCCAGATGGGCACTCGGGTGTGGCAGTGGCATGCTGGGAGCTGGAAGTGACAGCTGCCCCTTCAGCCTCAAGGCCAGGCTCTCCCAGGTGAAAGGAGGCCTCAGTGGGTGGAGCGGTGCACCTGCTCACGGGAGGAGACCACTTTGCCATCCTGGACTTCCTCCACGATGGTGCGCACCTGGCGGCTGGTCATGGAGGCTGCAGGTAGGGGAGGAGGGGGCACAAGGAACCTCAGGTTGCAGCCCCTCCCCCATAACCACACAGGAGGATCCTCAGCCTCTCCTCACTCCCTCCAGGCAAGAGAGGCAGGTCTTACCTTCCCGGGTGGGCTGTGAGGCCAGGGACGAGGTGTACTGGGTAGTCAGGCTGCAGGGAGAAGGGACCTGTCAGTTCAGGGGTGCAGGCCAGAGGCCGGCCCTGGGGACTGTGGCTAGAAGGAGGTGTGGTTGGGGAGGCCTGGGGCCAGGAGAGCGCGATCTCCCCAAATCAGAAAAATCAGGACTAGAAGTGCAGGGGAAAGAATGCCAGCCAGAGAACCCAGAGCACAGGCCCAGTGTGACAGGAACAAGGAAAGGGGGCCTCCCTGCCCCAGGCCCAGAGGTACTTCGCGGCCAAGCAGGGATTTACAAGGGGAAGCTGAGCAAGTGGTTTTCCATATCCCCAAGGGCCCAACAAACCAACTCAATTAAAGCAGGAGACACTGGTGGCACTAGAGAGGAACTTGACCACGCACAAGAAGCAGACCGCTGGAATGACTAAGCATGGAGACGCCAGGACACTCTCAGCTCCTTAGCACCAGGGTCCTATCAACCTTCCCAGCTCCAAACCAAACACTGCCTGGCTGTGCCTTACCCTAGCCCAGTGATGGTGTCTCCCCAACACAGTCATCGGCACCAGAAACCTGGTCATCATTCCCACTCCTCCGCTCAGCCCCACTTTCAGGCATCCAGGCCTGCCATGTGTGGCTGAGGCATCTTCTGAGGCACCACCTCCCTTTCCCTGCCCTCAACCCCACCGCCTTACAGCAGGACTCTGGCCTGACTCCTGCTCCAGCCTCTTCACATGTCTCCCCAGACCTGCCCTGGGTCCTCTGATCCACTTCTCACTCCTCAGCGGGAGAGAAGGATCTAGGATGATTTGAGGGTCAGATGTCCTTCTGTGCAGAACACTTGCTACAAATCCCATCTGATGGTTTCAGTTGGCCTTGGAGGCACCTCAGTCAGGCCCAGCCAGAAACTCTGTTTCACCTCCGCATCTGATGCTCCCTCCACTCCACCGTCCCTCCCCGGGAGGCAGCCCCGACCCGCCAGCAGGTGCCTGCCACTCACTGCGCTTCTTCGCCCTCCAGCAGACGGCGGTAAGTGGCGATCTCCTGCTCCAGCCGCGTCTTCACATCCAGCAGCACCTGGTACTCGTGGTTCTGCCGCTCCATGTCGCAGCGGACCTCGCACAGCTGCTGCTCGATGCTGCTGATGAGCGCCTGCAGCTGCGCCAGCTGCGCCCCGTAGCGCGCCTCGGTCTCTGCCAGGCTGCCCTCCAGGGATGCTTTCTGTGGACCACGGCAGGGTGGCTGGGTGAGATGCAGCCGGAACCCTTCCCCACAGTGGAACACCCAGGCAGGGATGCCACCCATGAGGGGCTTGGGTGCTGCTAGCACGGTGGGGCAGTGACAGGGCAGAGAGGGACCCGCATGGCTGAGAGTGAAGTGTCAGGCAGGTGGGGAGTCTCTGGTTCTCCCAATGGGGGTCTAGGAGGCTCTGTCCTCCTTGGGGGACAGGTAGAGGGCAGGAAGGGGACAGAGGCCCTACCATGCTGAGCTGGGACTGCAGCTCGATCTCCAGGTTCTGCACAGAGCGCCGGAGTTCGGTGATCTCTGTCCTGCTGCTCTGCAGGGCCTCGGTGCTGGTGGCCACCTCGCGGTTCAGCTCCTCCGTCTGGAAGGCAGGGTGGCCGCAGGGCTGCAGGAGGCTTGCAGCAGTGGTGCACCCTGAGCCCTCGCCTTCTCGACCTGCTCCCCTAGCCTCTGCTGGCCTCCTGGGACACCAAACACTCCTTCACATAGAGCCCCCAGTAGCCACACTGGAACTTAGAGGAATTTGCTTTGTTTGCGATCATTTGTGTGTGAGTTACTCCTTCTGACCTAAAGCACTGCTCAAAGACAGGCATGGGTGTCATCACTTTTTGCCTGCAGCTGTCCAGGGCAGTGAGATGCTCAGGGTCTTTCTGGGGGCATGAGCTCCGCATCAGGCCTGCAGCACTGGCAGGGCGGAGGCACCTTGGATCTGTTCCCCGGGAGCAATGCAGGGGGTGTGTACCGAAAATCTCCGAGCCTCACAGCTGCACCCAACAAGAGGGCTTGGTCCAACCAGTTTCCAAAGGTCCTTCCAGCTGGGACAGTCTGTGGGTTTGCAGGTTTTCCAGCCCATACTCAGCACATGCATGCACACGTGTGCACACCTGCTCACGCATGGCCACCCACCTTGCTGAAGAACCAGTCCTCCGCATCCTTGCGGTTCTTCTCTGCCATTTTCTCGTACTGGTCGCGCATCTCGTTCAGGATGCGGCTCAGGTCCACGCCGGGGGCGGCGTCCATCTCCACACTGACGTCCCCGCCCACCTGGCCCCGCAGGGCAAGCATCTCCTGTACAGAGGGGAGAACAGAGCTCACCGGGGCCGGCCTCCTCCACCTTCTCCTCTCGAGAGTACAGGTGGCAGACACAGGGAGACCAGCAGCTTCTCCCCGCGAAGGTGAGACGGATGGCCTGGTGTCTCAACAGTGCGGGGATGTGGATGTCATCAAGCACTCGCGCCCACCCCAGTATGTGCGAGTCAGGAGGTATGCCAAATCCCTGTCACGATCCAGCACCCCACAGCCACCTTGTCCTCCACGGTCACCCACACAGCCCGAGTAGGAAAAGCAGCCCCATGTCCATGTGACCAGACCTAATGTGAAATGTAACCTGCTGGGGTCGCAGTTCATAGACCCAGCCCCAAAGCCAAGTGGAGACACTTTCTGGGCTCCTCTGCTCAGGGATTAGGCTTCCCCAGTTCAGGCCAGCCCAGAGGTCACTGAGAAGGAAGCCACAAGGCTCATTAGTCGTTCTGCAGGGTCCCCATCCTTAGGTTGAGTTTTGGGATCCCTAGGACCCAGAAATGTCTTTTTTTTTTTTTCTTTAAGGAATGAAGGCAGGCAGGCAGCAGGTAGGAAGGAAAAGGGAGGAGGAAGAAGCATTTTATTTAGTTTTTCATTTTAGTTGTTCCCCCCACACCCCTGGTCCCAGGTCATGAACCTGGGTCCCTGGGCTATAGGTAAACTGGTCTCAACCCTGAGCCACCAGGGAGCACTGACCCAGACCTTTCTTAAGCAGGGAAGTGAGAATGGCAGCAGAGTGATGGAGGCAGGCCCGAGGAAGACCATGCGTTTGGAGAGATCCCTTAACTGCTCTGGGCCTCCATCTCTTCGCTAGTAAAGGGAGGCACCAGCATCCTCCTCCCAGCACTGAGTCGCTTGTCATGAGCAGATGACTATAATTAACTGCAGTAACGAGCCTGAGTATTCTCAGAAGGAGTAGCTCATTAGCTAACTGTCAACAGCAGTGGGCTTTGCCCCAAGGGACAGGGGAAGTATCTTTTGGGGGAGAGGGCCCTCCAGGCCTCACCCAGGGCCCTCTGATGGCCTCCCAGGGTCAGGGCCAGGAGTCTATCAGAGATGGACCTGGATGGACAACACGGCTCTGACCCAGGAAGATTCAGGGGTCCCTGCCTTGCTTATCCCCGCACTTCTGAGCCAGCCTCACCTCCTCATGGTTCTTCCGCAGGTAGGCCAGCTCCTCCTTCAGGTTCTCGATCTGCATCTCCAGGTCGGCCCTGGCCAGCGTCAGCTCGTCCAGCACCCGGCGCAGGCCATTGATGTCGGCCTCCACGCTCAGGCGCAGGTTCAGCTCGGTCTCATACCTGGCGGGGCAGTGGGTGGGGGGAGCGCCATGAGGAAGGAGCCCTCTTGCATGTTGTGCAGAGACAGACCCCAGTCCCCGACAGCCCCCTGGCTCACTTGGTGCGGAAGTCATCAGCAGCCAGGCGGGCGTTGTCGATCTGCAGCACTAAGCTGGCGTTGTCAATGGTGGATGCCAGGATCTGGGGGACAGGGCTAAAGTGAGCTTGGGGAGCAGATGCCCGCAGCAGCCCCAAAAAAGCCTGCACCACCCATCTTGCAGCCCTTTGGAGAGTGGGCCAGAGTGAGGGAGATGAGGCCTCCTCCTTAAGCGACTTACTGCAAATTTCAGGTGCCAACTTTTGGCCCTGGTGGGGGAATGACAGCAGAGGCCAGGGAAAGTCACACAGTGATGGGGACATGATGCCCAGGCCCAGATAACCATGATGTCAGGAGAGAAGACCTATAAGCACCCCTCTCCCACCATGGGGTCACTATCCAAACTGCCAGAACCCCACACCCTCCCCCCAACTAAATTCACCTCTAGACTCAGTGGCCACCTTCTCCAGGAAGTGCTCCTGGATTTACTGTCTGGGTCCTCCTCTCTCTTCCCTGCCCATCTCTCTTCACAACACATCTCCCAGTGTCATTTTTCCATGACTTTATTGGTTATTTCCTCCTCTGCTGAACTCTGAGCTCCACAGGGCACGACCATGTCTGCCTCCTTCTCTTAGGAATCTCCAGCCAGCCCTGGGTACAGCACCTGGGCCAGAGTCAGGCCCCTAGGAAACATTTGTTTTAATTAAGTGATTAATTAATTAATGAGCTTATAACCAGCCCCACCTCAAACCTAGGGCAAAGTTTTCTTTACCCACAGGGGTCATCCAGAAGACTTAAATGCAAACATGAAAGGGAGGGGCTCTGGCTGGTTATTATTACTGCTGCTGTCACTGAGAGAAGTGATAGAGAAGCTCCAGTCCAGGGTCCTGGGTGGCAGAGAGCCCAGAGGGAGCAGAGCGGAGGTGAGCTAGGGACTGGGTAGGATTCAGAACTTTCCAAGGCTGAGACTGGCATGTCTACAGCAAAAGCAGCCCCAAGGAGCCCCTCCTGGGCCTCAGCATCCACTGGAAGCCCTAAGTGCTGTGAAGCCAGCTTCTGTCAGGCCCCAGGGCTGTGTTTGGGCTTTGGTGGGCCTGTCTGTAGCTGCAGACCCACCCCCCACGCGCCCCCACCCACACCCCCATGCTCAGGAGGCTGATTGGACCCAGGAGGAGCCCTGGTGAAACCGCAAGGGGTTGACTCAATGGGGCGAGGCACAGAGTGCAGCACACAGCGGGGTAGTGAGGAGCTGGCTGACCCCAAAGTTCAGGACCGCTGACTCACCAGGCATCCCTGGGTTCCCCACTGCCCAGACCCAGCCCCATATCTGATCTGGCACGCGGGCAGCTCTGCTTCCAGGGAGAAATGGCAGGAATTCCCTGCGGGGGGAGGTCCTAGACAAGAGCAGACATAGCCCCTGCCAGGTTGGGTTCGGCAGAAGAAACTGAGCAGGCTTCACCCCAGGCCAGCCAGACTCCTACAGCACCCAGATATCACATTTACAGAGGCCAAGGCCATGTTTCTAGAGGTCATGAGAGTGTGTGTGTGTGTGTGTGTGTGTGTGTGTGTGTGTGTGTGTGTCTCCTCCATCAGGTTCAGAGAAATTCCTTCCCATGGGAGTTTTCAGTCAGAGTGGGAACATAGGAGTGAGGAAAAAATAATGGTAATAATAAAAACAGTGGGAAGACGCAGCTCCTGTCCCCCATCTGCAAGGAGAGACACGACTCATGTTCTAAGAGATCCCCAGACTGACCATCCTAGAGGGAGCAGGACACCCACAAAAGAAACCATGAGAACACATCAGATTCTACACCAACAGGGTGTAGATTGAAACTCAAAGGGACCCCAAGATCTAGAGATAAAAGGCAAATGTTATCCATCCAGGAGGGCTGCCTAGAGGAGGAAAGACAGGCAGGTGGGGCAGACCTAGAGGGGAATGGAATAGTGAGGAGACTCTTTCCTGCCTCTATGCATTTGCTCCCAGTCTTCTTTACCCAGAATGTCATCTGCTGCCTTCAGGGTTCTGAAGTCTTCCCTGCCCAGTCCTCCATCACCTACACCTACTCCAAACACACTAGCCTCAGGAAGGAGAACTCCAAACAAACCTCCGTGTGGGCTGAGGTCAAGAGCAAGTGAGAGAATGGATGGATGGATGGATGGATGGATGGATGGATGGATGGATGGATAAATGGCTGGATGATAGATGATGGATGGATGGAGGGAGAGATAATGGATGTAAATGGATCATGCATGGATGAATGAGGGATGATGGAGATCTAGGATGGAGGATTAAGGTTCAAAGTTGGGATAGAGGGAGTCAGAATCGGGTGTCGAGGGCAGGGAGCTCCCACCTGGCTGCGCAGGTCCTCGATGGTCTTGAAGTAGTGGCTATAGTCACGAGCGGGCCCGGGGCCCTGCTTCTTGTACCAGTCATGGATCTTTGCCTCCAGGTCGGCGTTGGCCTCCTCCAGGGCGTGCACCTTGTCCAGGTAGGAGGCCAGGCGGTCGTTGAGGTTCTGCATGGTCTCCTTCTCACCAGCCCCCAGCAAGGCATCCGACACACCAAAGCTGGAGCCAAAGCCCCCACCCAGGTTGCAGGTATAGCCCCCGCTGTAGCCACCCCCCAAGCCCGCCGAGAAGCGGGACGAGGTGACCGACATGTTGCCACAGCTGCCGGTTCCCAGGAGGCTGGGGGCCCGACAGGCACCTCCGAGGCGGACAGAGGACACCCGAGAAAGACCCCCACCGGGCACGCACAGGCCCTTGACAGAGCCAGAAGTGGAGAACTGGCGGATGCTGGTGGTGGAGGCAGCCATGGTGTCCGCACGTCAGGAGCAGGGTCTGGTCTAGACAGAGACCCTGGGCAGCCCTTTATAGCCAGCCTAACTGGGGGCCGGGCCCCCAGCCCTTGAAGTCAGAGCCAAAACCCGGCTGTGTAATTTGCCTGTGTACCAGCCGCCCAGGGCCCGGGGCTCGGCCGGACACACGGGCTGTGTGAGCACATCCCCGGGGCCCCTCACCTGCCCGAGCCCAGCCTGGGCAGGATGGCCTCTTAGCAGTCCATTGTTGCTCAAAAACAAAGGTGGTGCTGGGGCTGAAGCCCCGGGCTAGGGTGATCCTTCATCCTCAGATGCAATTAGGCAGCTGAGCTCATTCTTGGGGGGAGTTCGGAGAACCCAGCCCAGGGAGCCAGCAAAGGTCTGAACAAGGCTCTACAGGCCTGGGGCCTGGAGGCTGGTCTGGCCCCCCACCCAGCATTCCTGGGCCGCAGGGAGAGGGTGGAGAGACACAGGGTGACATTGTCCCCCAGACATACATACAACATAGCCCCAAGGGAGCCCCAGATTTCTTGGTATTATTCCAAGGGTGTGGAGGGGACACATCTCCTGGCCTGGGGGATCCCCAAATCTGAGGGGAACTGACATGACTGCTGACTGAGAGAGCTGCCAGTCCAAGCCTCTCAGAAAGTCCTATCAAAAGCCTCAGTTTCTTCATTTGCAAAGTGAGGGTAATTCCAGCCTCTCACAGTCCTCCAGGGGGTCTGGGAGATCAGGGGCCCGTCTCCCCCAGGGAGAGGGTGAAGCAGATGCTTCGAGTGACCTCTCCTGCTGGCCCCCCAGCACCTGAGGAAAGTCACAGCCAAGGGGCCCCCAGGGAAGGCTGAGGGGGCTGGAGAAGCATCTGTGCCCCTCCAGCAGCATTGCACCCTGGGGAAGGGCCGCCCCTTCCTGGGAGCAGCACCCACATCCTGGAGGCTGGCACCTGCCTGCCGCCCAACAAGGAGATTACCAGCCTAATCTCCGCGGCGCTAATGATTTAGGCGCTGCCAGGATCTAGTGTCTGCACCGGCCTGCCTGGGTGGGGAGCGTCCAGGGGCTGCTAGCCCCGCGGGACAGGCTGGGACGGGAGGCACGCGGGTGGCCTGGGCCCTGGGCCATACCTGGCGACAGGGAGACATGCGGGCCAGAGTGTCTGTGCTGTGGCTAGATGGCTAGAAGGACTTCCTGCCTCGGAAGTGGGTGGCCTCTCGCTCAGAGGTAGGTCCGCACTTGGAGAGGGGGCCAGCACAAGCCGGGCAAGAGGGGACAAGCTCCGCCCGCATCCTGCTCCCACCGCCTGCCCCGCTGTCGGGGCTTCCCAGGGTTGAGGGTGTGGGCAGGGACCAGCGCCAGACCACCAGGCTCTTCCAGGAAGTTAGACATCAGAAGGGCTTCCTGGGGCTGCAAGACAGTCCTGGGGGAGGACAGGGAACCCGGGGAGCCTGAGGTCACCTGGACGGGGCAGCGGCAGCCTGCACCAGCGCTCACCCTGAGGGGCAGCAGAGAAGGGACTGGTGGGAGACCTGGAATCCTTCCCCAGCACCCTGAACTGGGGACACACCCCTAGTGGCCCCCCACCCTTGAGTACTGACTCTCCTGAGAGCTGGGACCCCTGGATACTCCCAGAGGGAGGTCCCTTCCCCCATGTATGAGATTCCATCTTAACAACGCTCTCTCGCTCCTGTAGCCCCAAGCTGCATGCATCACCTCTGTTTAGTTGTTTTCTAATGAACGTGCCACGTGGTGCTGGGTCAGGCATCGCCCCTCGAATTCTTTCCAGGACTAACCGCCCTCGCCAGTGCCAGGAACCCGCATCAACTCCCTGCCATGGAGACCCTCTGACTCCCTGGGTCCCCTCTCCCCAGAGCTGACTGATCTTCCTCCTCCCTCTCCAGGCCTGCTGCCTCCAGAAGGGTGGATTGCCTCCCAGCACTGAATTTGGAGCAGATCCAGGGACCTGGGGAGGGGGCCAGGCCATTCTCCAGTGCCCACCGGCCCCTCCCACATCACAGCTCGTGGACCCCTCCAAAGCCCTGGATGTTAGTCTTAAGGCCTTGGTTGAAGGAGCAGAGTTTGTTAACCTGCCTTCCTTCCTCCCTCCAAAATCACCAGGCCTCGTCCCCTAAGCCACCACTCAGTCCTTTCAACCCCAATGTCAACAGCGTGCCCAGGTCTGGGCCTCACTTTCCCCCACCAGTGACTCCCCAGGTCTGTGGCCTCCACTCTTTGGAGATTCTGCTGCCTGTGGGGCCCCTCCAGTACCTCTCCCCAAAAAGGCCTCACTTGCTGACAGGCCTAGTGCAGCCCCCTGCCCAGGAGAAAGGGCCAAGTTAGGCCCAGGAAGACCTCCTTGATCTCCAGAGGCCGGGGTCATCCCTGGCCAGCCTAGGAAGGCTGGACAATGCTCCACAGCTTGGGCTTCACCAGATCATCCCAACAGTGGGGAAACCGAGGCTCCAGGCACCTGAAGGGTAGGAGGGGCTAGTGGACACTGGACAGGGGGCACCCACAGCTGGGTGGAGCAGCCCAGCATCACAGGCGGGGCCCAGCAACTCCCACCCCTGCCAAGGGAGGAAGGCTGGCAGCAGCCGGCCAGAGGGCTGAACAGAGGTCCTCTCAACCCAGGCACCTCCTGCCTGGGCCTGTCCTCCACCCCCAGCAGGGAGAGGCCCCTGGCAACCAGAGGGGCCGGGCCAGCCCACAGCCCCCGCAGCCGTCAGCAGCTTGGCCCACGTGGAAGACGGACAAGAGGAAAAGGAGGAAGAGATTGGCCACAGAGGCTCAATGGGGGAGGGGACAAGACTAGGGGGTGCCAGGGGACTGGCTCCTGGGACAGCTTCCAACATCCCCTAGTGCTCCCATAGGCCCTGGCTCTTCTCTCCAGAGCATGCTGGAAAGCTGCCATGTGGGGGCAAGAGGGCAGGCTCTGCCTCAGACAGGGGTAGGACCGGGGTGTTCAGAGAGGGTCCCTGGGACCGCACCACCCCTCTGGTGCTCATGGTTTAGACATGGAATAGAATGACCTGGGAGCCCATGTATGCAGTTGGTGCTCAATAGATGCAGGTTGATGTTGATAAAGTGCAGATCACATCTATGCAGCTGATCTTGGCTGCTACCGTCCCACCCCCAGCTGTAACCATCACCCCTTTGGATAGTGCCCGCCCAGCCTCACCCCGAGTCCAGGGCAGGGCCGCACACAGCAGGTGCTCTGTCCATATTTGTCGAACTGTCAGGGCCGAGGAGCTCGAACTGTAGCTGGGGTGGAAACAAGAGGAAGGGATGACACGGCCACCCTCCTCCCCCTACACCGTGGTCTGCATCTGTGACGTCAGAGGACGTGAGAGCTCCAGGTTTCCAGCTGGGACCTTGGCTTGGCTGATGAGAAGAGGACCCCTAATCTTTCAGGGGTACCAAAGACCTTTGCACCACCCCAGAGCCCTTTCTCTGGGGTGCCTGTCAGGTCCTTTCTGTTTTCACCCCACAGCCTGAGCCTACGCTCATCTCTCACCTCGGGGAACCTGTCCAGATGGGATAGGCAGGGCCTCCAAGGAGCTCATGGCCCTCCACCGCTTACCTCATCCCCAAAGCACTCCCCAGGCACCCCTCAGAACTGCACGCTCACCCAGCGCACCGCCCTCCGCTGGAAACTCTTCTTCCTCTATTCTGCTCCCTCGCCTCTGTCCTGAGGGCCCAAGGCTACCCCGCCCAGCTCCACCCACTAATGATTTGTGTCTGGCTCCTAATGGGGCCCGCCCCACCACCTCCCAAGGGCTGTGGGAGATACGGAACATTCCTGGGCTCCCAGGAGCCTCTTCCCAATGGGAGAGTCAGAGGTAGGAGCCCTCCGGGGGCCACCTACACCCCAGGGCACGGGGTGCTGCCCTCCCAGGGACAAACAGACTTAGCCGCCAATCTCTGACTGGTTTCCAGGAATCAGGGCCTGGTGTGGAGCCAGATTTGGATACAGACACCTGGGGACACACCCCTTCCCCCCCTGCCCCCCAGGCAGACCCACATCAGCTACCTGAGGCCCCTACCCAGAAGATCCCAGAGGCCCCAATGCCCCCAGGGAGACTCAGGGCCAGAGGGGGCCCCCATGGGAATGGGAAGGGGACATCTGGGTGGGAACTCCTGCTGCCCACTGACAGAGACTCCAGCACCAGGGCTTCTTCCCTCGCTCTTTCCACTCACTCACCCCTTCCTGCAGCTGTGGGGGTCCCCTTTCAGGCCAGGAGCCCCGCCCCACCCGCTCCTCCCACCACTCTCTCCAGCTGCTCTTCCCTGCTCTGCTGGCTTCCCTGAAAGAGAGGCTGTGTCTCTCCCTTCAGAGCAGGCACTTCCTCCAGGGAGCAGCTGTGTCTTCCCCTCACACTGAAAGTTCACTTGGGATTGGGGCTGTGTCCCCCACATGAGCCCGGGGAGGCTCTGAGCATGGCCTGTCTCCTCACTGTACCTAACACAGCCCGCTGACCACCCAGCCCATCACTATATGACCCATGTGCCTGACCAGAGGGGAGGGACAAAGCTGGACAGATGACCAGGGAAGGAGGCCTAGGGGAGGAGGATGAGAGAAGGACCGGGGAGGAAGACCAGGGGAGGGAGGACTACAGCAGGGAGGTCTATGGAAGGAGAATCAGGGGAGGAGGGCCAGAAGAAGAGAACCAGGGGAGGAGGGACAGAGGAAGAGGACCAGAGGAAGAGGACTGTAATGTGGGCAGCAGGACCAGAGGAAGAGGACTGTGGGCAGGAGGACAAGGGGAGGAGGACTGTAACTGTGGGCAGGAGGACCAGGGGAGGGGGACTGTAACTGTGGACAGGGAGGACTATGGAAAAGGACCAGGGGAGGAGGAATGTAACTGGGCAAGTCATCCAATGAGACCCTGCCCCTCAGGAACGGACTCGGAAACCCAAGTCCCAGAGCCTAGAGTCAGTCTGGACTCTGTAGTTTCGGACAGGTCATGCCCCTTCTCCCAGCCTCCATTCCCTTGTCTGCAAAGTGAGGCCAACTGACTTCCATGACAAACCCTGTGTGCCACCACGCAGGCACCATGCCTTGTGCATCCAAAGACCCGGTAAGGGACAAGGACTCCAACTGGCTGGGGAAGCCTCCCAGGGTGAGCTCTGATGCTCTCCGCCTGGTGCTAGGCAGAATGAGGTGCCCCAAATACGTCCCAGTGCTTCTCCCCAGAACCTTACATGGCTGTGATTAATGAAGGAATCTGTAATGGGGAGTCGGGTCTGGATCACCTCGTTGAACCCAAAATAGTCCCACGAGTCCTTAGAAGAGGGGACGCAGCTCAGAGTCAGAGAAGATGTGAGCAATGGAATCAGAGCGGTAGCCATCGGCCAAGGCCTGAGGGCGGTCTCCAAAAGCTCAAGAGGGCTTCTCTCCTAGAGCCTTGACTCGAGCACAGCAGGTGACACCTTGATCTGAGCCTCGAAGCTGCATTGCGCATCTCTGACTTCCAGGAATGAAAAATAATCAATGTGTGTTGCTTTAAACTCCTGTGGTTGTCATCACTAGGAAACGAATCCCCTCCCGAGCCCATCCCAGCACCAGTGAGTAACAGCCATTCTCACTCATGTTTAAATTACCTGGAGGCGAATCTTGTCCCCTAGAATTAAGCCTTTACCACCAAAAGATGGCTTTCTGCTCCACTCTGGACCCACTAACTCAGCTCTCCACACACATGAAAGCCCAATGTTGCTCCCTGAATGGAGCCAGCAGTAAGGGCCCAATGGTGGCCTTCACACACCACCATATTGTGTGGCTGTCACCGGGCTGGGGGCTGAGATTCCAACACTGAGTCAGCCCAGCCCTGCCCTTCACAAGCAGCGCAGGCTGTGAGAGACAGACAGATGGACGTACGAAGAGTCTGTCAACACCGCGCCGTGTGTGCCGTGGTAAAGGGGTGTGGACGGCACTCGGGGGCAGCAGGAGGGAGCAGCTCATTCAGATGGGGTCACTGAAGACTGCATCACTGCAAGGGTTTCGAAGCAGGGCAGGGCTTGGCCAGGCCATGAGACCAGGTGAGAACTTCCAGACAGAGGTGTGCTGCCCCGCCTGGCATGTTTGGGAAACCCGAGCATGTCATTGTATGAGAGGGAAATGGATCTCTGGAGAAAACGTATTCGTTCAGCTTCTGTTAGTTGAGTACCTACTGTGTGCTGGGCGCTGTCCCAGGCTCTGGGGATGCGGTGCCCGACACGGCAGGCAGCATCTTTGTGCTTATGATGTAGACATCCTAACAGGAGAAATGAGGAATAATCAGACCAGAGAACGATACCTTCTCCATGGGAACCCAGGAGTCGGGGAAGGAAAACTCTCCTCATGACATTTAAGGGGGAATTTGGATTAAGGAAGGATCAGTCATGAAGAGCAAGTGCAAGGGCCCTGAGGCCAGACCTAGACACACCTCTTCAGGAAACAGAAAGAAGGACCAGTGCGACTAGAGTGTGATGAGAAAGGGAGGCAGTAGGGCCACATATGGTCAGGAAAGGCAGGGTAGACACACCTGTTCTCATCCTTGATTCACCAGAGCCGGGCCCAGATGATGAGAGCCAGGCCCGAGAACCCCTCCTGAGCCCGATCTGCCGGGGTGAGTCACCACCTAGTCGAGCAATGTGTGCCCGTTTTAGAGCAGATGTCCCAGCGTCCTAATGTGCATGGCGACTCTTCAAGAAGGGGATAAAGTACCATGCATTTCCCAGACTTGTTCACCCATGGAGCCATTTCCAGGAGGAGCGAGTGGAGCTGGGAGTCTCTGGGCTAATTCCTAGGGGTGTCCATGGGAGAAACGGCTGGAAGGAAGGTTGGCGAGAGAGACCACTGGGGAAGGCGTGGTGCTGAAGAGTGTGGACTTTACCCTGCAGCAGCCGAGCCTGGCTGTGCAGTTTGGTTCATTTCGGAGATGTTCCTGAGAGAGAGTTTCATGCTGCAAACAGGTGTCATGGATCTCTCGGTCTTCTGGTTGTTAATATCTCCTGGAGACCTAACTCATCCTTTTCACCCCATCCATCCTCTATGGATTCCAGTGCCTGCCAATCACCTCTCTGCTCTCCAAGAGATTTTTTTGCTTTTGCACACCATGGTGTGACAAGCCTCCCAGATCATAAAACATGGTAAGCTTTTGCGAATTTAACTGGAGGAGAGCTATGAGCCGTGGGAATTACTGGGTCCATTCATTTTTTTCTTGGATGGTCTTCAGCAAATTTTCTTCAAGTGAAATGAATTATAGTTTTGCTTTAACACGCTCTAATCTCTCCCACCCAGGATGGCATGCTGGAATCAGTTTTGCCAGACTCTACATTTGTGTAGATTTGATATTTTCCACAGTACAAAATAAAAAATATCATCTTCTTGAAAATTTCTGGACGTTTTCACTCCCACCGTCCCGAGTGAGAAAAACAACTCCCCAGAATACGGACACCCGGCCTCCTGGAGATTTGCAGTCTGTCTGTCATTGCATTGTTTTCCAAGTGTGTCCTTTTAATAGTTAAAAAAACTCTGGTGCTTTGGTTTCCATTTCTTTTATTAGGAGTGAGAGTAAACCCCAGCCCTGTATTTTGTGGCCCCTTCTTGTTTTCCTTCCTGCTTTCCAGGAACCAGCTGTCCGTAATCTTGCCCAGTTTGTCCTGTGGCATCTGTCCTTCTGACTTGGGTGCACTTCTGGCAAAGGAGAGAAGGAGGCTTGAGGGTTACACATGCGTCCTGCCAGTCGGCCAGTGGTCTTCCGATTTCAGTGACAGGGTCTTTCCCAAGCAGACAACCTCCCTTGGGTACGTTTAATTGTATCTTTTCTGTGAAAGTGGGAAGCGGGAGGGGCCGGCCCCAGCACAGAAGAGGGCCAGCCCAGTCGTGGTGGCCCACAGGGACAAGGCCCAGACGGGAGACAGCAGGATGACGACGCATTTTCTGAGTGGAGCAGGTGGGCGGGTACCGATACCATGACTAGGAGGAAGAAGCCAGAGGGAAAAGCAGGGTTCAGAGACTAAAACAATTCACCATGCTCCCAGTACTTATCCTATGTGGTCATACTCCTTTATTCCTCCAGACGTGGGCAGGGACCCGCCACTTCTCTCTGTCCCCAGAAACAGATGCAGCAAGTGGTACCTGGCACCTGCAGAGTGAGTGGATGAATGAATGACCTGAGTCTCAGGCGCTTCTGCCTGGAGATGTCAGGAGGTGAAGGAGGCATCACCCCTGCCGCCACCCACCCGCAAGCAGTTGATGGAGTTGTCCACATTCATCTGAGCCAGACGTCTTGTCTGTGCCCACTACCGGCTGTGCACGTCCTCTGAGGCATAAGACAAGGACGGTGTCTGGTCCTGAGAACTCAGCAACCCCACAGGCAGGGAGCCTGCTGGACGCCGGGCGGAAAGTGCGCCACCTAGAGGCCAGAGAGGGAAAAGGGGAGCCAGCGACGTTCCATGGGGAGACCCCAGAGGCAGAACCACAGAGGCTAGAACACTGGGGAATAATCTAGAAAAGCCGGCTGACCCAGAGGAAGACATCCAGGGCAAGCAGGTGAGCCAGCCATTTTGGAGGGTGATTTCAAGGTCACTACCTGGACACGGGATGGAAACACTGACCAGACACTTACTGACTAGAGAGCAGGGGATAGAGAGAAAGAAGGGTCTATGGGGCTCTCGCCTCCTGACGTCTCTTCTCACCTTCTACTTAATAGCTCCCTGGGGAGAAACCTGAATGCTTCCCCTAAGGACTTCCCCTAAGGACTCCCTGCCCAGTGCTTTCCAAGAATGACCCCCAGGTAACCTGCCGGGAGCCTCAAATGTGTGTCAGGAGCGCCCTCTGCTGTCCACTCCGGGTCGCGCACCTTAACTGCTTTCCGGGGAAGTGCCTCCGCCCCGGGGCTTCTGGGAGGGATCAGTGGACAGGAGACTCATCCTCCACCTGCCCTCTAGAGACACAGGCTCCTCCTTCTCCAGGGGCCGGGATCCTCTGCCCCGTTTTCTGCTCCTCTCCCTCTAGCCCCATATCCATATAGCACCAGGGGTCAAGAATGCTCGTTCCACACCAACGGACGTGAATTTCCTTTCTGAAGTTGGCCAGTTCTCTACATCCAGCCTCTCCCCCCAACCCGACCCCCACCATTCTCCATGCCAAGAATACCTTCCCTGCCTCTGCACAATTCCCTCCTCCCTGCGCCCAGTCGTGGTCATTCTGTTAAACAGTTCACCCCAAAGTCAGGCTTTCTAGCCTGCCTCCCCCAGCCGTAAGGGTGAGGGTCCCTGAGGCAGCACATGCTCCACTGTGTGCAAACCTCTGAGCGGCCAGGACACCGTTGCATCCGCCGTGCCTCACGCATGTGCGCACAATGAGTGGGTCCACCTCGGGGGTGCTCCGCGCGGTGACCTGGGTGGTGTTCCTGCCCAGCTGCAAGTGTGGGAGCGGAGGAAGCCGGCGTCGCGCGCCTGCAGAGGGCAGCACTGAGCCGCTCCTGCCGTCGAAGACGTGACGGGAGAGGAGGGCTGTCTCTTGGAGGCGGACTGCAACCCCACCGGCAGGCTCGTGCTTGCACTCCAGGGCGCAGGGGTGGCATGGGAAGGGGCACTCGCCAGCGTTCCTGCATTTGACTGGAGGGTTTCCTTTACAGGTGTCTGTTGTCTCTTGATTCTTCGGTCCTACATCTATTTTGTAGACACGATTTTGAATCTATTCAATCTTCTGTTGTTAATAAAGAATGACCTCTGAGCTTTCTCTTTACCTTGGAAAGCACCGGCCCGGCCCGAGTCCTGGGGGAAGCATTCGGGCTTCCCCGCAGGGGGCTATCAAGCAGGGAAAGACCACTAAGCCTTCCGCGCAAACTCTCCTGGAGCAATACTGAGGCTCCGAGCCCCTGGGTCTCTCCAGAACCCCCAGGAGAGACCCCAGGGTGGACCATTGCCTTGGGGGGAGACATGCTCCTACCGCCCTGGGTCCGGGTGATCGTCCAGGGTAAGCCACACGCTCACGCACAGCTCACAGGTGCATTCACACGCTCCCAGACTCACACTCACGTGTGTTCACACTCACACACATTTGCACACACCGTTTACACACACGCAGTCACAAGATCACAGACTGAGACACACAGGTGGACAAATTCACACAGACTCGTACTCGCACTTTCATGCACTGACACATTTACACGCACATAAGTTCACACACACCTACACAACTCACGTGTATTCATAGACCCCTAAACACACATTTACATGTAGAGTCCCGCCTTCACACCCACGCACCCTCATGGACACACATGCACTCTGATTAATACACACTCACATATTTACATATTCACACACACTCGAGTCAGTTCAAATGCACCTTCACGGATTCACACACTGACAGACACACACACGCACTAGCACTCACACTCTACACATGCATGCAGACTCGCACAGCCTCACAAGAATTCACTTCCACACATTTGTGGGCACACTTGTGTGCACTTCCACACTCACACTCTCACACACCTGATGGCTCGTGCACACACAGTCTCTTGCTGGTCTGCTTTGCACACTCATTTTCACACTCACACAAAGCAGTCATCGCCTCCCACACAGGACCATTAACCTCGTGTCACGCAGAGGGAGGAGGAAAGCCTACCCTCTGTGATCCCAAAAGAGACTTCTAGAATCTTGCAGGAGACTCCGGGCCCAAGGTGGAGGGTGTTTCTCCTCAGGCTCCTGTGACAGCCCTTTGCAAGCCCTTGGCCCTCAGAGGAGTGCCGTGAACTTCCTGTACCCCTTCATGAGTCCTGCTCGCTCCCTGCTCTCCATGAGGGAGGGCTAGGGACAGACAGTCAGCCCTGGTCTTGGGGGACCCTGCACCAGCTGACTGAGCTGGCTTGTGCAAGGGAAGCATCTATGAGGGGCCAGGACACAGCCCAAGAGCAGGACAGCTGGGAAGGGCTGAGCAACAGTCTGTACACATAGAGGGTCACGGGGAGATTTTGGCCTTCTGAGCAGGTGACTGGCACATCCAGAGGCCAGGAGGCCCCGGGGCCTGGCACCACCAGGAAAGGGTGAGATGACCTGGATGAGCATCAAGGGAAGTTGACAAAGGCAGAGATGGGCACTGGGCCTGGAGAGGCTGCGGGGACCCATGTCCTGAGACATGTGACTTTCTCTGAATCAACATACTGGCCCCCTTGCAGGACAGGCCAAGACAAAGTGTCTCATCTCGTGGAGGCTGGGGGCGTGGGCCCAGGAGCTCCAGAATTGGCTGGTGCACTCAGCCCCCAGACCAGAGTAGGGTTGGCCCAGAAATCCAGGGAGCACCTCAGGGTCCAAAACAAGCACCACCAAGAACGGGGAAACTTCAGGAAAAGCTGCCAATTTCTAAAGAGACTGCCCCAGCCAGGCCCTTGCTCCCAGCCCAACAAGCAATGAGGGGTTGTGGGGTGCCCCACAGGAGGGAGCAGGTGAGGGGGTTGGTGGAGCAGAGCTGGGACAGCTGGGGGCAGGCGCTGAGCCCATTCCTTCTTGAGGGCAGAGCAGCAGTCCCTGCCCACACATTCCAGCTGCTGCCTCACCCTTGTAGCCTGTTCTTACCTGTTGCCACGGCTTCCCAGCTGCCTGGGGCCCAGCTCAGTGCCAGCTCCCAGAATCCTTCAGCAGGTTGACCATGTTTCCTTGAGACAAAAGCAGGACGGGGCTTCTGGGCCCCTCAGCAGACTGGGCCCAGGACAACCCCACTGCCCATTTGCCCCGGTCACAGGCGGCCCTGGTCTATTAAAAACGGGATGAAATTGACCTTCAGGAAATATGAAAACAGACAGCACCGTCTGTTAAATGGGATATATGGTCTGCCTGAGCTATAGGAACCCTGATCTGAATGTCCAGAAGACCACTGGGACACCTGCCTTCTTCCCAACACACACACACACACGCACACATGCACACACACACGCACACACACACGCACACACGCGCACACGCGCACACACGCACACACGCACCATCCCCAGAACATCAGAACAAAGTGGGGCTGTCAGGGCACTGAGGAGTTTATTTCCACTGCAGACAGCACTGCCCCCAGGACAAAGCTGCCCTCCAGCCTAGGGGCTCCCTGGGAACAAGGCCACTGCAGAACACCAGACCCAGGGTCCAACCAAGGAAAGACTGTGGCGGGGATGCTGAGGGACTCTGCCTGGCCTGCACATCAGGGCCTGGCCTGCCCTGTTCTTGGAGCTGGGCCCCCTGCGGCTGGGGCTCCACCTGCTTGGCTCCCCTTCCCCAACCCAGGCCCCTGGCTGCCTGGAGCTCAACTGCTGCCCCTCACAGGTGTGGGACCAGCATCCCAGCTCATCCTTCAGCCTCTCCTCTAACAGCCCTGGCCTCAACCTTCCTGACCTTCCATATGGAACAGAATTCCCACACCTACCCTGGGCCCAGGGCCAGGTCTGTTTGTTCCCACCAAAGCCTAGGATATGATTCCTGCTGCCCAAGCCATCCGGGCCTGCCCAGGAACCAGCCAGGCCTGTCTGCTGCAGGGGCATGACAGAGGGGACCAGCCCAGGTCCCACGGCTGAGCTCAGAACTGCCTCAGCAGTTCTGGGTGACAGGGAGGCCAGGGGCACCCCAAAGCTGTTTACTGAATTGAAATGCTAGCTCCAGCAGTAGCCCTCAGAGGAAGTGGGGTCAGTGGGCAGGGCCCCCCAATTCCAGAGTTGAGGTTACCTTCCCCACCCAGCTAGGACTCTGGCCTGACCCACAGAGGGAGATGAGGGAGTTGCAGATCTGTAGTGGGCTGAGTTGGGGTTCCCTGGGGGAGGGGAAGGACTGGGATCTCAGGTTCTAAAGCACCTCCTTAGCCTCAAGATCACATCCCACCCACCAAGAGTCCAGAGACCTTGGCAGAGTCAGGGTGTCTGACCTTAGGAGAGGCAGAGGAAACTGAGGTGCAGAGAGAGGAAGTGAATTGTGAGCAGAATTTCACTAGTGAGTGATGGGAACTGACCTTGACCCACCCCATGGATCCCTCCCAGCCCCCATGCCCGTGGGGACAGTAGGGATTGGGAATAGAAGCGATAGGCCCACAATGAAAGAGACCGAGACAAGGGAGTTGATACATTCTGAGGCACGACTTTATTGTCCCATGTGCAGGCCAGGAAAGCTCCTTTCTGAGAAAAGACAGGAAAGAGCAGTCCGAGGGAAGCTGCGAGAGAGGGGTTTTTAAGGGGTTAGTCTCTCTGACTAGCACGGAGGGGGCTAGAGGTGAAATTCCAGACAAGGCCATGTGGCTGAGCTGTAGATTTAGGGGTAGGGAGTGGATGGGCTGGAATGTTAGGTGAGTGCGGAGGGGTGGGGATGGAGTCCTGTAAACATGAGGGGGGTTGAACAGCCTCTGGTCTTGCTTCACACTGCAAAACATTCCCTTTCTCATCCTGGCTGGAAAGTGACAACTTTCATTCTTTTTGTTTTCTTTTGTCTCCCGTATCAAGAAGCCAGGCCAAGATGGCAAACTTGGCTGCAGCCCCCAGAGCTGGAGGCCCAGGAGCCGGTCTGCACGGAGTGCCCAGCTGGGGTGACAAATAGAAGTGCCCTCCTGCCAAGTCCCAGTCTCCGAGGGGCCCATGTTGCCCCAGCTCTCAGAACACCCTTCACCCTTCCACAGCCTTTGCCAGGCAAGACCAAGGCCCACACCACAGGCCACCTTAGGCCTCAGCCTTCCGCTCTCCGTGTGCAAAGTCAAAGAGGCTCCCGTCTCGGCCTGCGGCCTGCACCCCACCCAGTAAGGACCTGCAAGGCCAGCAGTTCCCACGCCCGTTCCCAGTGCTGCCAGACCCTTCCTTACAAGGCTTGGCGCTGAGCTGGCGCGGGCGGGCTGGGGGCCTGGGCGAGGCACAGCACACCTGGCTAGGCCAAGCCCGGACAGACGGCAACACCTGTGAGGAATGCAGGCACCGCCCAGGCAGCCCTGGGAAACCTGCCACCCCCTGGCTCCCGCCAGGCACTGACTCAGCCTGGGTGGGCCCTGAGCTGCAGCCTCAGCAGGTAGAGTCTCTCCCGCCCCACCCTCCCCACTGGGAGGCTCCTGGGGACTGAAGCAGGGGACAGGCCCTGGAGAGGCACCCACTGGGCCTCAGAACTTGGGGGAACAGCAGAGACGCTGTGGGCCTAGCCCCTCTCCTGTGTTGCCGAGGTCAGCCCACAGCAGAAAGCTCCACGGGCCAGAGGGCCCTGCTGTCACGCAGGGGTCCGCCATTAGGGACCTGCGCCCTCTCTCACAGGCCAGCTCCTCACTGGGCCTCACTTTCCTCTTCTGTAAAAGGGGCAGTGGCAGGTCCTCCATAGCACTAGGCCAAGACGGTGGGAGGGCTACTGTTTGCCTGGAAAACTTTGACAAGCGGTACAAATTAAGCAAAGCTTTGACTAGGCTGATAACTCAGGTGAGGGTCCCCCAGCTCTGGGGAAGGGGCCCCCTCCCCTCATCCATGTCCACACAGAACCAAGCGACTCCATCTCTGCGTCTCTGTGGCCCCAGTAAGATAACCCAGACTCCAGGGGTCGAGGGCTGTCTCCCTCTCTGACCACAGGCTGGGACCATGTTTCTCCCTCAGACAGGAGGCTCCCCAGCAACTAAGATCCCAGCTCCCTTTCTCTAGCTCCCCAGAATCTTGAGCCCTGAACCACAGAAACCGCCAGTCAGTGAGGGTCAGAAAACGTGTCCTTCCCTGCCCAGTGCTGGGCGAGCACCCGGCTGACCCTGCAACAGGAGACTGGAGCCACCTGTCTCTGCAGGGAAGGAGACCAGGCCAGAGGCTGCTTCTAACCCCCATCCGAGTCTTTCCTTTGGTCACTGAGCAGAGGGCTCTTGACCTCAGACCTACGCTTCCGTCCCTGAGTCCTGCGGGGCTGGCGGCAGGGCCTGGACTCAGGGCCCACAAGGCCAGAGTGTGCTGGGGTGACGGTGCTGCTCGGCTGAGCTTGGGAAGCACGGGGAAGGGTCTCCAGGTCTCTGGGCTCTGCTGTCCCCTGTCTGCCCCACCACACCCCCAGCCAGGCTTCTCCCTGCCAGGCACCCAGGCCTGGGGTGTGGCGTTGGCAGGACACACAGTCTCTAGAGTTGGGTGTTGTGCCCAGTTACCAGGGAGAGGGCTGGGGCTGGCTCCAGCCGTGTTTGGGCCCCAGGCTGAATGTGTGGGTGGGAAGGAACCCGAGGATTGGGGTGTGGAGCTCTCTTGCCGCTCCCTGCGCCTGCAGGCAGGGAGGACTCGCTGGGACTCGCTTCTCGCTGGGCAGATTCAGACTTGCTCCCACCCCACCTTTCTGCTGGCTCTGAGGTGCATGGGCCAGGTGGAACATGGAGGCAGAGAGCGTCCCCTAACTCTCAGATGGGGGGCTGTGGGGCTCAGACCCCAACAAGGCAGACCCTGCAATGTCCCAATTCCCAGGACTGACTTGGCACCACAGCCCAGCTCAGGTCACCTGGGAGAGAGTCCCAGGACCCCAGGTCAAGTCGCTGCCCCTCTGGGACTCAGCTTTCCCTTTGTAAAGTGTTGGGAACTGGCCTGGGTGGTCACTGAGGAGTCAGGCTGTGCACAGGGTGGTCCCACAGCCGGGCCCACATCCCTACAGGCCCACAACCTGGCCGGGGTGCCAGTGGTAACTGAGCGAGGAGCCAGGCTGTGGCCACTGGTGGTGTGGCGGGCCGGGGGCCCTCCCTGCCTGCTGGCCCTGACCCTGCTCCTCTCTCAGCGAGCCCCAAAGTCTCGCCAACCTGAGCCTGGTGATGTCTGCTCACCAGGTCCCTGTCACAGTCTCAGTCCTGACTCTCAGCTAGAAGTCGGCCTTTAATCATTTGATCATTTACTGAGCACCGACTGCATGCTGGGCCCTGTGTTCAAGGCTGGGGAGACAGAACCAAGGCCTGCCCCCAAGTCGGGAACACACAGCCTGGTGCAGGAGGCCATGGAAGCACCAGGAAGGCCCCGCACGGACCGACCGAGGAGGCTTCCATGGGGGAGAGATGCAGGGAATGACTGGCAGGAGAAGGGAAAGGGACTTAGGATGTGCACAGGCAGAGTCAAACGAGAGTGGGCATTTTGGTCTCAAGGGCTTTGTGGCCAGGTGGAAACCCTGGGAACAGGGTCACACAGGGGAAGGAACGGGCTTTGAACAGTAGGGACCCATCTCCCCAGACTGTGTCTGGGCCGTAGCAGAGGTGCTGGGCACCTAGAAACTCCGCAGACTCAGGCCTCTGCTCAGATTAACCCAGGAGTGAATGCCCATCCAAAGCAGCTGTGCCCTCCGGAGCCCTCAGCTGGCAGAACAGCAGAGAAGAGTGACCTGCCCATGCAAGTGCCCCAGCCACCTGGCTTTGGGGGAACACACATGGGGGCCAAGCCGGCCCAGGGCCGAGGCTGTGGGTGGAACAGCCAGGCTGGAAAGAGTTCGGGAGAACACATGCTGCAAGGTCCACAGGGCTGGGTCCCAGTGTGGACAGTGGGAAGCAGCTTGCTGCTGGCAAATGACGGAGCCCCACAGTGGCCAGGCCTCCTCATGCTGGAAGCTGGAACCGGGATCTGACCAGCAAGCCTGCTGGTCTCTAAAATGCAGGGGTGAATCCGAAGCCAGAGTGAGATCTCAGACAGACTTGAGCCTGGGACACTGGGCTCCCACAGCCTGTTTGACAAAAAGGTAAACTGAGTCCCAGAAAGAGAAAGGCCCTGCAGGCAGAATCAAACTGGGCCAAACCCAGGTGGGTAACTCTGCCCAGCAACTCCCAACACCACCCCCACCCCCGGGGCCCCTGGAGCAGCAGCAACCCCCACACCCCACCCAGCCCTGCAGACCCCAGCCCCACTGAGGGGAGGGGCTGCCGTGTGGCCCTCACTAACACCCCGCCCCTAAGGCCTTGCTCCCCAGACTGAATCAGGGCCTCCCTCACCCTCCGACCTTTCTGAT
This sequence comes from Solenodon paradoxus, assembly GCA_004363575.1. Lineage (NCBI taxonomy): Eukaryota > Metazoa > Chordata > Mammalia > Eulipotyphla > Solenodontidae > Solenodon > Solenodon paradoxus. Next base: position 44,393 of record RJWH01004785.1, on the reverse strand, counting down.
GTCACTGTTTCGTTTTGTTTTGTTTTGTTTTGTTTTGCTTTTAAAGGAAAGGCGCAAGCAGGAAGAGAGAGGAGGAAGAAGCACTTTATTTTCATTTATTTGTTCATCCTGATGGTTCCCACAGGCCCCTGGATGTGAACCCCGGACCCTGGATGTCTGTGGACTGCATCCAACAGCTGCTCCCCCAGGTGCACCACAGTGGCCAGAATGGTTCTACTACTGGACAGAAAAGGGAAACTGAGGCCAGAGAAGCCAGGCCTGAAGTCCTCCTATGACAAGTGTCAGGCGGTGGGGCAATCTCCGTGCCAACTTGCAGGGCCCTGAAACCCGGGCAGCAGGGAGGCCCCGCCTTGTAGGGCAGGGAGCCCCAGGTGAGTCAGCACAGGTGGGTGGCTCAGAGCAGCCCCAGCACAGGCCAAGTCCAGAGAAGCCAGGCCCTGCCTCCCCGAGGCTGAAGTGGGGGCTCAGCAGGGACCAGATAACCTTAAGGGGGAACAGACAAGAGGAGGTGCCCTACCACCAGCCACTGAGGGCAGCGAGGGTGGAAGGGTCCCCACACCCTGCACCCAGGGGCCCTGAGCCCCACCTCTGTCTCCTCGGACACTGTCCTGAGACGCACCACCCCACTCCAGGGTGTTCGATGTCCCCAGACCCTTAGGGTAGCCCAGAGGTGTGGCGGGTCCCCCATGGTTTCAGCTCTGCCCCACACCCCATGCGCAGGGACACGAGTGACCAGGATGTGTCCCCACTGTCGGAGACCTCCCAGCCCCGGGGGGCAGGCAAGTCGAAGGCAAAACTCAGGGAGTTGAAGCAGCCAGGACCTGACAGCTGTGAAGAGCAGGCCAGGGCAAGAGAAGCCTCCTGGAGACCCTCCCAGCAGCAGAGCAGGGATCTTCTTGAAGTTCAAACCTGGTCTCTCTGAGTTTTTGATTTGTGCACAGAAAAAAACACCTAAGTCCCTGACCACACCATCATTGTCACGGAAAGAGCGCGCCCTGTCCCCAGACGATGTGGCGTGTTTTCTGCCCTTCTTGTTTACCATCAAGGCCTCTCCCTGCCAAGGGAACCCTGCTGTGTGAGAGGCTCAGGGAGGATTGTGACAGGGACACGGGAACAGGGCCCTTCCAGGGGCACACTGGGGGAAAAGGCAGAGGGTGGGGGAAGGCCCAGTGCCCCAGCCTTGCCCCACAGTAAGTGTCCAGATCCTGGAGGACCTCCAAGTCCCCTGTCCACCTAAAGAAGGTCAGGCTTCCAGGCCAGGCCTGCTCCCAGGATGGACACCAGAGAGAGGCCAGGTCTGGTCTGCAGCCGAGGACTGACCCCAGCACCCTGGCCCTCTGTCCTGTTCACTGGATCCCCAGGTCCAGCCTGCTGGTCCCAGTGTGGGGAGAGGAGGGAAGGCATTGGGTCTGCAAGTTGATGCAAATGACATGCAAATAAACCAGACTCCCTGGGTCAGCTTGAAAGTTGTCCAAACTCCCAAGTAGAGACATGACAACCTGCCTGCTGACCTCCATGCCCCACTAGGTCCTGAGATCAACAGCCCCACGCTCCAAGTCCTCACCCCCAAGCCCCAGCCTCCTCTCCCCAACTGCTAGTTCCAGGTGCATTCACAGGTGACACAGGGCTGAGGCGAGCACTACAGGGCTCCAGTCCTGCCCTCCAGGATCTCACTCTCCCTGGGAAGGGGACACAGACACAGCCTCAGCTTTGAAATTCCCTGGGGGGTTGGGGGCTCGGTAGTTCTGGGCGTGGCCTGAGACTCTGCATTGATGTCTAGCTCCCCGGGGATGGTCCCAGGAATCAGTGGTACTGGCCCCCGGCCCCACTGTGAGTAGGGAGGTGCACAGGAGGACTGTGTGGATGCCCAGGGGACATTCAGGGGCTGGGGAGCCAGCAGGCCAGGATCCAGTGTCAGCTCTGCCTCTCCCTCACGGTGGACACATGTCCTCATGTCCCTGAGCCTGAGGTCCTGAGCCCTAGGTGCCCCCAGAAACAATGCCCCAGCTCCCTGCTCCCCAGGGCAAGCACCTCTGTGGAGACCCTCTGCAAGCCCTAATAACTGAGACCTTCACAAAGATAAACTAACGCTGAAGTTGACCAGGAGAGGGCTCGCGGGCAAGGGATAAAGGAAGTGCTCCCTGTCTTGATTGTGGGCGGTTCTGGGAGCCCATATCTGTGTCACGTGAAGCAGGTGAATGGCTCAGCTGAGTTACATTTTTACAAAGGGGCCAATGAGATAGGGTCTTGGGCGGTGAGAAGGAGAGCCGGGTAGGAGAAGGGAGCTGTCGAGGAGGGGCATGGAGGTGTGAAAGCAAGGTCAGGTGTGTTGCAGGGAGGAGAGCTGACAGGTAACCCTCACTGAGAGTTTCTGGAAGTGGTGGGGGGTATGGACCAGAAGGAGCGCCCCAGCCATCCAGGCGCTGCGGGAGATGGGGGCTTGAGCAGGTCCTCTGGGTGCTGCTGGGAAGCCAGCACCACCGAGCTCCAACTGTACAGGACACCAGTTTGGGACTCTGCCCAGAGCCAACCTCGCCCTGCCCAGGAGCTGAGAATGATCTATACATGTCCAGTCATTGTTTGAAAAAGAACACTGTTTCTGACACACGAGAAGCGGATGGAATTCAAATTTCAGGCGCAGCCTGGTGAGTGGTGGCTGGGTCCGCCGCCTGTGGCCAGTGCAGGCTACACACACCCCAAGGACCCAGGTTCACGTCCCGGGGCAAGCAGCCAAGATGAACAACTGAATAAAATAAATGACAGTGCTTCTTCCTCCTCTCTCTCTCCCTGCCTACCTCTCCTTTCCTTAAAAAAATCAAGTTCATACTGCACGAAGATTGACTGGATGTGGCCTCAGCCGTTTGTTCATGGGATGGCGCACACCTCAAGGGCAGAGTTGAGTGCTTGGGACAGAGATGTATGGCCCACAAAACCTAAATCTTTTTTTTTTTTTCTTAAGGAAAGGTGCAGGCAAGAATGAAGGCGAGTAGGCAGGAAGAAGAGAGAGAGGAGGAAGAAGCATTTCATTTTATTTTTATTTAGTTGTTCACACTGGTTGTTTCCGCCAGACCCAGGACTTGAACCCAGAGGTATGTGGCCTGTGCTCCTTCAGAGGTGTTGACCTAACCGCTCTCCACCAGGGCACGCCACATCTAAGTCTTCATCTGGCTGCTTCATAGAAAAAGTTTGTCTATAACGTAGAGTTAGACTGCACTACACAAATGAGGAAGAATGAGGGTACCACACAGCCTTCCTTCCTTGCTGCGGTTCCCAGCGACCCCTCCTGGCAGGATCACCTGCCTCCATGACTGAATTCACCTGCACACCTGGCAGAGCAGCAGCGCCCCCTTCCGGCGGTCCAGCCGGCGCGTGGAGACCAGCTTCTAAGAGTCTACCGCCACCTAGTGACCGTCTCCGGAAGCACAGACAGGTGCACAGAATTCACCAGGGATGGGGGAGAGGGCGGGGCCCCTGCAGACAGGTGTGACAATGACTGCCACCCATGAGCAAACTATTCTAGGCGGGAACTGAAGCCTCCCAGCACTGAAAAGTTTCACCTTAGTCCTGCTTGGTGTTTGATGGGTGAGAATACATGTGACAGTGACAAGCAGGGCACCTGGCACGTGTTAGGTGCCTCACAGTTGTTTGCAGACTGTGACTCTGAATCTCCAAGTCCTGGGGAATCGTGCGCAGAACATGAGCTTCCACCAGAGGGTGACTGGAGGGGGCTTGAAGGTCTGCTGTCCCTGGTACCCACAGCCATGCATCTGCCTTTGAACGTCCTTCATTCTAACCTACACTCATTACTCACTCATTCTTCCAGCATCAAGCCAGGCATGTTGGACGCTGGAGAGATGCCTGAGAACAAGATGGTGGGTCCTGCCCCTTGGAGCTGACAGACTAATGGGCAAGACTCTTACCCAGTTATTTCACCAAAGTATGCTGAGGCACATGGTGGGGTGCAGAGAAGCCTAAGAGAGCAGCCCATGAGTCAGCTGACCTTGATGGCATCAGGGAAGCCGTCAGCGACCTGAGGAGTCAGTAAGTCCAGAGGTGAGGACTATGCCCAGTAAGCCACTGAGAGATGGCCCTCAAGGGAAGCACACAGGTGACAGAGGGGGGCTAGAGAAGCTGTGAAGGAAAAGGAATGAGTTAGGAGAGCCTCCAGCGCTAGGAAATTCTTCCTCCTTCTGGGATAAAAGCAGCCTCTTTCTAACCTCCCTGTCCACAGGCTCCTGTCCCCACAGGACGAGTCCCCTGCCTGCCCCAAGGCAGCCGCTTAACTTGTATCCACCTTTCTGGCAGCTCCCTGGCAAAGCCAGCCTCAGGGCAGGCGGAGGGCACTCTGGAACCAAGTTCTGGGTGGGAAGCCCAGCAAATCCCCTTCCTAGCGGTGTGGGAATAGGACCTCGGGCCTATTCCTTAAACTCTCTGAACCCCAATTTTCTCCCCAGTGCAAGAGGCATAGTAACTCTGCTCCCCGTTGGGTTAGTGTAGCTGGCGCTCCCCCAGCACCGGGGCTCACTGCTGTCACCTGCACCATGGGCGTTGGTTATCAGGGCTTCCCCATGCACTCCACGGACAGAGCCTGGCACTTGGAGTTAGTTGTATGAATGATGAATGATCACTCCGGTGACTACAGACAAACCCACAGCACACAAGCCAACAATTGCAAAGGGTGAAAAACGTCCCCCAACCCCCAACTTGACCAGATGTACCCTGGCCCCCACGGCATCCCAGGCGAACGTGCAGAGATCTGGAAGAAATCCGCTGCATGAGGAGCTGGAGGAAACCAGGACTGACTGCGTGCTCGCAGCGCCCCCTGCCGGCCAGGCCTGCCGCTGCCGCCTCCCTCCAGCAGGGAAGTGCAGTTGGCCCGCCCTCCACTCCCTCCACTCACGCACCAGACACAGCCAAGGCCCGCCTGGGAGAAAGTCTCAACCCCGGGGCACTCCTGCCCTTTCCCCACACACCTCCTCACCCAGGGAAAACCCCAAGCCGTCTTCAGGCATCCCTAAAATCCCCGCCACCCTTCCCCTGCTCTGTCGGTCGTTCTCAGGGTAAAGCTGGAATGACATGTCCCATGTTGGAGCAGGAAGGGATGAGGATGATAACGATGGTGATGACCACGGCCACTGACAGGGAGTTTGTAATTTACCAGCCTGCTACCTTACAACCTTCCTCTATCCAGGAAGCACTGCCCCTCCTTCTACAGGTGGCCAGAGGCCCACAGGTGTAAAGGCGCTTACTCAAATGCCCATCAATAAACCAGGTGTTTTTCATCTGCCTTGATGAGATGGCTCCTACCTCCAGAGGGGTAACTGGACCCTGAGATGGATCAGGGGCCCCAGGAACCACCTCGCCCCTCTTCTGGCACACACAGAATCCGGAAAGGAAGAGGATGGAGGATATGGCGAGGGCCAGGTCACAAGTGCAGCCATCATTCGTCTCTGAGAGACAATGGAGGAGAGAGAGAAGAGGGCAGAAAGACCAGTCAATATTCCTGGGCATGTGCCACAAATCTGTGCTCGGCCCTTTCCTGGTAGGCGGACAACACTTGTCCCAGGCCACAGCGCAAGAATGCGTCAAGCCTGTGACGTCTGACCGGTGCGCCTTCCATCCCGCTAGGTGTCCTTTGGAAAAGGAACCAGAGAATAGACCTGGTGTGCGTGTGTAGAAAAAAACACACACCCTGACTACAGGCCTCCATATCCTGCCAGCCCTAGAGAGAGCACCTGTCTCGGCCACACCTGGAAGGGACCAGGTGACTGGTGTGAGCTCTGATCTCTGGAAAGCATAGAAACTTGCGGGCCTCTCCTGGGTCCCAAAACCCAGTCTGTGCTGCCATCTTGTGGTCATTACGGGAAGTGCGCCTGCTCGGCCTCTGGACGAAATCGGACAGAACGCTGGGCTGCGCAGAAACACCACCCGTGCCCTGAAGGAGCTGACAATCCATCAGGGGTCCTCCAGCTGATCTGCTGTGAAACTCACCAGGCAGGTCGTGCAAAAGGCTCCGGTGAGAGGGCTCAGGAAAGTGAACACGAGCCTTAGAGGGCAGCTAGGATGGGGAGCACTCTGGGTGGCAGGACCAGCCAGCGGGAAGGCATGGAGCCGGAGCCCGAGAGGGTGAGCTCTACCGAATCACGTTTGCCCCAAGCCCGGGTCAGATGCGAAGAGGAGGGAAAGGTCACTTGACCTGGGTGAGTCTTTAGACCCAGTCTAGGGAGCTGAATGTAAATCCTTAGGCTGTGGGGAGCCAGCAAGGATCTCTGACCCAGTGCAGCTTAACAGAGGTTTCTACTGGGACAGAGCGTAGTAGCTTCAGGGGAGGAGACAAAGGGGAGACGTTTCAGGGCACTGAGGTGCAGAAAGAGGAGGAAGGACACGGGTGCTGGGGGAGGAAGGACGCGGTGCAGGCAGAGGGCCTGCAGCAGAGAAAGACAGGTAACTAGAAATTGTGAATCAGGTGCGTCCTGGTAAAGTAGGGGATTGTGCACAATCCACACTCACCCAAGGGTCCCAGGTTCGCATCCTGGGACTGGTAGAAGCAGCCAAGATGAACAACAAAATAAAATAAATAAAATGCTTCTTCCTTCCCTCTTCCTGCCTCTGCTCACCTTCATTTCTACCTGCACCTTCCCTGTAAAAACGAACCGTAATAAATAACATGGGGACAACAGCTGTGCAGACTTTATGGTGTACAAGGCTCTCTAACTCTCTGAACTACGCTGGTCTGCCTAGAGACAGTTCCACGAGGGACTCAATGGTGTGCATCCTCTCCCAGAGGAGTTTCACCGGAGAAGAGTGACTCTGGTCACACAGGGGGGCAGAGTGGAAATCAACACCCACACACATTGGCACAAGATCATGCCTCCCAGCTATGCTTCTAAGGGCACAGCTGTCCTTCCTAAAAATCCTTCACTTTCCCCTAAAAGAAGGACCTCCCCATTCTCTTTCCTAATAGATGGCTAATAAGCCTGAATTCCTCATTTTCCCTGGATGTCTCCCTGCGTACTTGAGGTGTGAGCGCTCATAAACTTCTCTTAGGTTTTTTCTTGTTAATCTGTCTTTTATTATTTTAGGGTCTCAGCCAAGAACTTAGAAGGATGGAGGGAAAATAATGTTTTCCTTCCTTATCAGACTTCGGGAATCGTGAATTTGAGTGGGAAGCGTCCAGATCCCAAGGTGGCGCATTTCTGGCCTGTTCTAGGCCCAGCCAGGGAGCCCTGTGGCTGGAGTGTGGCTAGAGGGGGAGCAGCTGAGATGACTGAAGAAGTTACAGGGATGGATCACAGGAGGCCTCACTGGACATGTGGAGATGGGCTTTCACGTTTGAGCAGAAGCGTGTCATGAGTGACTGACAGGCTCACAAGCTCTCCCAGCTGCAGTGTGGGGACCGGCTCCAGGGAGGTGGGCCAGGGTCTGGAGATCCATTGACCTGGGTGGGTGCCAAGGAGGGTGAGCAGACATTGGACGAGGCATGTCATGCTGAGAGCCCCAGGTCCTACCCAGTTGGATGTGGGCTGGAGAGTAGAAGCCTGGGGTTGGGCTGTTTGGGGGTGGGGGGATGAGAGCTCATTCTGGAGCAGGCAGAGTTTAGGGTATTTGTTAAACATCAAAGGGGGAATATATGTGTGTTTACTTCATTCACCCCGCTTGGTAACCGTGTGTGTGTGTGTGTGTGTGTGTGTGTGTGTGTGTGTGTGTGTGTGTGTTTTATTGTGGCAAAATAGACATAACATAGGCACGCCCTGGTGGAGTAGTGGTTAGCTCTGCTGCCTCCAGCCAACACAATCCACAAACATCCCAAGGACCTGGGTTCACATCCTGGGGCCAGGGCAACAACCAAGATGGACCCCTAAAATATATATATATATATATATATATATACACACACACACACACACACACACACACACACACACACACATAAGATCAAAAGATACCACTTTATCTCTACAATTCCATGGCATTAAATATCTTCACATTTCTATATAGCCCTCACCCTCATCCTCCTGAACTTCTTCATCATCCAAAACTGAAACTTCACCCACTGAACAATAGTTCTTTGTCCCCTTCCCCGCCCGTCCCCTCCCGTCCCCAGGAGCCCCCACTCCACTCTGTCTCTGTGACCTCGCTGCTCTAGTGCCTCCTGTGAGTGAGGTCATGCAGTACTTCCTGTGACTGGTTTATTTCACTGAACCCATGTCCTCGGGTTTCCTCCAGATTGTAGCTGGTGTCCAAATGTCCTTCCTTTTAGGGTTGTTTGTTTTTATATGCCATATGGACATAAGGATTTTGTTTATCCACCCCTCAGTCGATGGACATTTCCACCTTTTGGTTATTGTAACTAAGGCTGCCATGAACATGGCTGTGCAAATATTTGCTCATTTCTGTGCTGAGTTCTTCTGGATAAATGCTCATCCGTGCGACTGTGGACCACAGGGTAATTTTGCATCTCATTTCCTAAGAAATTGCTGTGCTGCTCCCCAACCCTGGGTAGTTGCCCACTTTTCTACAGGAGGTATAATTCGATATCATTTTACACAGAACTGAGAATCATGTTGAAGGGACTTACTGGAGGAGGCGGGGCAAAGCCCTGAACCCAGGACTCTTTTCCCAGAAATGTTTCTAGTTTTCTGAGTCATTGTTATTCTCACACCCACTCCAGAGACAGACACCTGTGGGGACTGCACTGGACCCACCAACCACAGTCATCTCATCACCATGCAAAGAGACTCATTGCTCCAAAGTGTCTAAGGATCTTCACAATTCTGTTGTCAGGAACCAGACATAAGGACTAAATATTACAATAAAACATGCTCCCAGCACCCCATTGCTCAGAAAATTACAAGGATTTTGGGAGTTCCATAGGGCCAGAGACCAAATATATATCTTTTATTATATTATAAGTCACAATATAATCAAATATCTGGTCAGGATTTTTTTTTTTTTTTTAAGATGGAAGAAAGAAGCTTTTTGTTTTTTAAGGAAAAATAGTAGAAAGAGAGAGAAGGAAGGAGGATTGTATTTATTTAGTTGTTCATCTTGGCTTTTCCCCTGGTCCTGGGATATGAACCCAAATCCTCAAGATGTACATGGACCACACAAGCTAGAGGCAGACGGACCTTAACTACTAAACTACCAGGGCCTGCCAATATTTTTATTTATTGGTTTATTTTTTGGTCCCCACCACCACCACCAGATTTAAATGTCTAACTATCTTATACATTTTAAATTTAAACTCCACACAACATAATTGGTTGTTGGTATCTTACATCTTTCAAACTATAGGAACCTTGTCCCTCTCTTTCCTCTTTCATAAATGATCTGGTGTAGAAAAGAGCCTTTGTCCTGTCGAGTTTTCAGTCTGGACTTCACTAACTGGAATATTTTCATGCTATGGTGTGGTTCAACAGATTCCCCTCTCCTCTGAATTCCCTGAAATACCAGTTAGACCTAAAGCCTGGGTTTGAACCAGGGTTTCTTCCTTCTGCATAGCAGAGATAATCATAGATGGTTCTGGAGAGAGATGTCAGTTCTTTTTTGCTGACTCCTCATAGATGATCAATGCCAGGTCCGTTCATTCACTAGGGGCTGCAAAATGCTGACATACTGAGTCCTTCCTTCTTCAATCCTTCCCTGGAAAGCTTCCATAAAGAGAAGCATGCCCCTCCCTGGTATCTACCATTTGGTTCTACTCAGGCACAGTTCTTACAGAAAAGGCAAACTGTTTCCTTTTTATGTACAGGTTTTCAAAGAAAGGGGCTGACTTCCTAGCAACTTGTGAATTCAAATATATTTGAAAGAATCATATTTGATCCATTTCAATCTATTGCAGTCATTACCCTTGTAATTATGTAAAGCATTTACATGCTTCCAAAATCAAGTCTCCAAAATAGGCTAAAGTCCAGGAAATCCAACTTCTGTCCCTGACTCCTCTACTCTACGCCCTACAGGGAAAATCCTTGGCGTTCACATGGTCTTCACATCAGTGTCTCAGCTGCCTGTGCCACCAGGGGGCACCCGAGTGTGAACTGCTTATCAATATCACCCAAGTTCTTTTCCCATCTGGCCAATAAAGATTGTGGGCCACAAGAAGGAACCAGTAAATAAATGTATTCTTCGGCCAAAGAAGGGAAAGTGAACATAAGCTCCCAAGGCCTACCTCACTCCCAGACTATGGATATGAGAATATATGCTTTTTGCAAAGGCAGGGGAGGGAAGGGGAGCGTTCGGGTCTCTGCAGAGTTCTGGAAGAGAAGAAGAGTGTTCCAGCAACAGAGAATCAGGCACACTCTCCACTTTGGACCGGAGCGATCATTGCACAGGGGGAGGGGATTTAATGTGTCCTCTGACCTTTGTTTCCTACTCTCCTCCATCTTGTCCAGCTAGTTCCCACAGCTCTCCACATACAGATTCCAGAGCCCAGACAGCCCAGCCGCCATCATTTTCTAATCTATGGTTGTAAGTTCCATTGTCCTCTGAAAACTGCCGGCCGGTGAAGCAGGCCTGGTGCTGCCTAAGAATAAACACAACTGAATTTAACTGCAGTTTAGCTGTAGTTTAACCATTTAATTTAACCATCATTAACTGTCCACATGCCAGGTGACAGATTCTTTGGGGAGAATTTGAAGTCAGGCCAAGGCTGACCCCAAAGGAAACAGAGGGAGAGTCAGAGCTGTCACAGCTTCATAAATGTCCACATCAATGGACAGAAACATGCCTGAAAGGGCCTTGGTCATTCCTAGGTGGTGGCTGATTTAACAGGTGACTCGGGAGTTGCCGTTCTACTTTTTAAATGTGTATGCACTAAGTATGATATTTTACAATGAGAGAAGTATAATCATTATTTTAAATACATATATATACAAAAAGAAACAAAGGAAGTGGCTCACTCAAGGGCTACACCAGGCTGCCCTGCTGGGCAGGGGTTCTGTGCTCTCCCAGCTCTGGGAAGCTAGGCCAGCAATGACTTGGGGTCTCACAGGGACATGGGGAGCAGGCACACCCTCAAGGTTAAGAACACAGGCTCTGCCCTTGACACCAGCTCCGCCACTTACAAGCTGGGAGTTTGCAAAAATAATCCCGTCACTCGAAGCTTCAGCGTCCTCATGTGTGCAGGGGCACAAAATCTGCCCCGAGAGTCTCTTTGGCATAAAGAGTATTCCCTCGAAGGGGCTCCGAAGACTTGGTGGAGGAAGCCCTCAGGTGGAAGACATTTACACATATAAAGGTGGTTTCCGCTTCCCTAAAAGGTGCAGAATGGACCTATTCAGGAAGTGACACCAACAAGGATTATTTCAAGTTGACTCATCAAGGCCCTGCAGGTTCCTAGGAGAATTGTACCACTTTTAATCACCTAGAAGGATGAAAATCGGGGCTATTGTCCAGAATTCATATTTTTACAGGAAAGAGCCTTTCTATCAGAGAAAGCTATCTGTGTAGCAAACACCTCATTACTGAGCATTGGTCTTCATCCTGTGAGTCCTCCTCTCTTGCTATTGGAGTCCCCTCTGCTCTCCTGGAAGCCCAGGCCCCTATCCCATTCCTTACCTCAGGATATATACCCCCACTTTGCTCCATCGGCTTCAGAATCCATGCTTGGTCAGCCCTAGAAAGCCCAGCAAGATGCAAAGTTTTCTTCTCTCTCCTGACAGAGGACATCTCCCTTTGTGGGGGGTGTCTCCCACCCCTAAACTGAGAAGACCTAATCTCCTTAACTCTTACTAGAAAAAGTATCTCTCTCTCTTTTTTTTTTCTTTTTCTTTTTAAAGGAAAGGTGCAGGCAGGCAGGAAGAGAGAGGATTAAGAAGCATTTTATTTTTATTTAGTTGTTCACACTGGTTGTTCCCCCAACCCCAGTCTTGAACCCGGGACCCTAGGATGTATATGGGACTGCTCCCAGGTGTACTAGCCCACTAGGCCAATAGGGTGCGTCCAAGAAGCATTTTTGGTTATTTTTGTTTTAGTTGGGTATCTTGGTGGTTCCACACCCCCAAAATATGCAACTAAAACAAAAATAACCAAAACCAGGTCTTTGGGATGGTGTGGTCTGTGCTCCGCCAGAGGCAGGACCTAACTGCCCCGCCACCAGGACGAGTCAATTGCATCTCTTTAACTCATCCATGGTGAGGTCAGCAACTCACATTGCACAGTGGTCCTGCCCTTGTTTGTGAGCCTCCTGGTGACTGTCCCTGACTGACCCTCCCCAGGTCCCACCCCCACCGGCATCTTTTGTTTTCAGCTGAAGGCTTTAAGGAGGTGATCTGGGCCACTGCAGAGCGTCACCGGGTTCCACTGGTCTCTCTCCTGTGCACAGCAGGTACATGTGGCATTATTAACCTTTTTTTTTTTTTTTCATATTTCCTCTTGTCAATTCATCTGCTGTTGATTTTATTTGCCAGCCTGGAAGATCCCAGAGGGGAAGGGGATCCCCCGCGCCCCCACCCACGTGCATAAAAGAGAACAGTCACTCCGACTCGGTGGGGTCTCAGGCGGCAGCCAGGACACAGTGACCAGAAACCATTGAATGCGGGCCAGCCCCCCCGCAGCTAGCCCCTGACGCCCCATAAACGCACCCAGTATCACGGGGCACCCAGGCAGCCCGGGCCAGCCTGGAAGCAAAGCCCCAAACCTCAGAGCCTCACTGTGTGTTGGGAAGAAACTCTCCGCAAAGGCAGCGGGGAGCAGCGGTATTTCAGTCCCCGGAGCGATGCGGGTAGAGTTCAGAGCACCAGGGCTCCCAGGCCCCAGACCCAGGTTTCGGCCCGCTCTGGCTCTGGCTCCTGCTCCCGGGGTCCCACCGAATGCGACCCTGGCTGCTAGGCCTCTCGGGCTCCCATTTCCCCTGAGGCCGCCAGGCTCTCCCCGACATCCTACCCTCCTTCCTGTCCGCCACCTGAGACCCTCACAGGAGCTGGAGCCTGTCTCCTTAGAAGATGAGCTGGGGGCGATAAATAATAAAGGTTTTGGTTATTTTCCTGAAACTGGAAAAGAACTCAGGCTCAGAGAGATCATTCGAATTGCCTGAAGTCACAGCAGACAAGCAACAGGACAGCCCATCAAAGTGTGACTCCAGCGCACCGGCTTCCCTCAAAGGACAGAGAGCCTTCCGCTGGGCCGGCTGCCACACAGGAAGCCTGCAGATCCGCAGGGGCTTCTGGGCAGGAGGCCAGGGGCCCACACGCAGATCCACATGCAAGCTCACACGCATGTAGATGTATGTACACACTCACCCTAATTCACTCACACACTCACACACACATGTGGTCTCTGAGGCCCCCAAAGCCGGCTTATCTCTTAACCACTGCTGAAGCCCACCGCCTCTCTGAGCCCTTAGGAGCAGGCCTGCGCCCATCACAGTGCTCGTCACAATGGAGACTCACCGATTGTTGTTGTTGCTGGGTTTTTTTCTAATATTTAAGGATCAAAAAATGTTTTTCAGGCACACCCTCCTCAGCGGTTAGGTCTGCCGCCTCTGGTCAAGCACAGTCCACAGACATCTCAAGGACCGGGGTTCACCTCGCTGAGCCAGGGAGAACCAGCAAGATGAACAACTAAATAAGATAAAGTGCTTCTTCCTCCTCTCTCTTCCTGCCCACCTACTCCTTTAAAGAAATGTTTCTAAACCCCAGCTGGGTGCTGTTATGTTTGTCTGACCACAGTCACCCAGACTTGCTCTCTGAACCTGTAGTCACACTGGTTCCAGCAGGAAACCGGATGCACCTCTGCTCTCTGGCTCCATCAAGGAAAGGGCTAACCCCCTTATCAGACAGAATCACCCAGAGGTTTCTGGGGATGTGACCTGACCCGTCCCAGGTGGCTGTACAGAAGAAGGCGCCATCCCTGCCATGTCCTTGTCCAAACCCAGGCACCTTACCAGCCTGGGGGCTGACAGTGGGCCCGATTGCAGCAGATCCCCTTCTGCCTTGTGGTTAGAAGGCCCAAGAGAGAACAGGGAGTTCTTGAACCTGCTGAGGAGTATCATCCTCAAGGAAGCCCAGTTTGGTTGTTTTTTCGGTGTCCCCAGCACCAGCTGCCCTCACGTCCAGAACAGTTGGTGTCCAAAGAACAGCATTTCGTTTGTTCGTTTGTGAGTCAGAACTCTAGCACTGGGTCAGTCACACAGGTGTGCACACCAGGAAACTTCTCTCTCCACCCTGTGGGGCTTCATAGCCATTTGGACCTTTTCACAGTCATCTGTTGGTACCAGCAGGTGTGAGCTAAGGTTCTAAGGCCTGGGAGGTCCGGTTGCCGGGAGCGCTCCATTTGGTGTGGCTATTTAGTTGTTCTGTCTCCGTCATTTTCTTAGCACAGGTGGGCAGCCTCCACACCATCTGAAAGGCTTTGAGGCTGCTTTCTAGCCTGTTGGAAATCCTATCGCTATGATGCAAGTGAAAGGTGGCCACCGAATTTCTCTGAATTACTACCCCATCCAAAGGGACTTGGGCAGCCTTTGTGCCTCTGGCGTTTGGTGAGTGAATCTCAGTTCTTGTCTCAGAGAATGAAAGAACTTAGAAACTGCACATAGGAGAAGTAAAGTTAAGCAAGAATTCGATAGGCAACAGGGAAGTACATTCTGAGAGAGGCCCGAATAGGCAACTTTAGTTACTCTAGGGAGTGTGAAGAGCTCTGGGCGGGTTGAGTCCCTCTTATTATCTCATGGGCTAATTCGGTTGACTGTTTCAGGACGGCCCTCTGAATGTCTGACCACACTTCCAGCAATTTCAAAGCCCCCTTTTCCTCCAAAGTCCCCCTTCTGCCTTCCTTGACCCCTCAGCTTCTTTATGCCTCTTGCCCACCTGGTTCCTTTGAACCAGGTGGCCACGGTCATTTCGTCAGTTACTCACACGTGTCTTCTGTCTGACTCAGCTCGTGTCTAACCACCTACCCTCACCTTTGTATTTGGCATTTGGTGTCTGCTGGCATGAGGATCCTTTTATTGCAAGAGGGTAAGTTCAGATCCTGTGGAGAGCCCCCTTAGTCATCTGCCAAAAAAACTGGGACAGTTAGAGTTAAAAACCTCTGACTAAAAGGAAGTTCACGCATTGTTTTAGTGCTGCTTGGCCTATGTGTGGGCTGGAATCAGAAGACAAATGACCCCTAAATGGAGCTGTTTTGTAAGTGGGTAAATGGGATGAAAGCCTCTATGGGCAAACTTTCATGTTCAAATCAGGACTCAGAAAAGAAAGGCAGTTGGCCAGTGGTTCCGAGGAAATTTAAGGGTAATAACCCTTTCCTGAGTGAGAGGAGGCAGGCGAGGGTGAGGATGCTAGACTCACAGACTCCCGAAGTCTGGCCCAAAGCCCTGGGCCTGCAGTTAGTTGCAGACCTGTGGCCCCCAGAGCATGGGGTAACCCAGAGAGAGCAAACCTCTGTCCATATAATGGAGAGTGGGCAGGAACGCTCTGCCGTTACACGACCTGACAGGACACCCAGTTTGGCCAGGAGCCCACCTGTTTCGGAGCAAGATCATTCCCACTTCAACAGTAACTACTCGGTGCCCTAAACCAACAGGGACAACCAGGGCGATATGACTGGGCATCCATCCCATTCTGCACCTCAGGTCTGTTGGACTGTAAAAGAACTGACCCTCCTTACCAAGATGACCCACAAAAGGTGACTGACCTGTTTGCCACTATATTCACTGCTCGCCCTCCACGAGCTGATGTACAGGCTTTCACGAATATGAATAACAGCAGAGGAACGCAGGCTGGTGCTGGATAAAGTAAATGAAGGGGTGCAGTGCCTCCACCAGAAAGACCCACTAGGAGCGACATGTACCACTGAGCCTACTAGAATCTGAGATGGCCTCGCCAGACCAGGTCACTATAAGAAGTGCCTCCTGGGGTGCGTTCTGGCGGCCTAGCATTCTAGCACTCCCTGGGAGCAGTCCTACATGCATCCCAAGGTCCCAGGTTCAGACCTGGGGATGGGGGGGAACCACCAATGTGAACAAATTCTACCTCTCTCTAAAATAAAAGAAGTGTCTCCTAGCAGATCTAAAGAAATGGGTCCCTAAGCAGAAAAATTTTAACAAGGTATAGGAGATACAGCAGAAACCTACTGAGGATCCTGCTGAGTTTTTTAAAAGAATGTTCCAGCTTTACAGAAGATGGACTGATGCAGCTCCTGAGGCCCCTGAAAACATGAAAATGGTTAAGATGGCGTGGAGCGCAAAGCACTGCTGACCCGTGTCACCAGCTTCAGAAGTAGGAGCCACTGAAACAAGCCCCTCTCAGTTGGGGCATGTATATGAGTACAGTGCATATCAAGTGAACACGCGAGGAGAGGAGGGAGACGACACAGGCCACCATATTTGTAGCCACAGCCAACGGACCACGAAGGAAAATGGGTTTAAGAGTAAGGGAGACCTTACAGAAATATTTAATGAAAAAATACAAGTCCCAGCTAATCCTACCTCCTAAGAGAGAACCACCATTAACAATGATTACTCGACTCGTTGGAAGCAGTTTCCTGGGTAACAGGCTGTGACTCTGCCAGTTGCTCCCCACGACCGATGAAAATGTACCTCTTTATACCTGTTTCTAATCTGTAAAAGGGAAATAGGTACCTACTTGAGAGGCCGTCTTGAGAATTACATAAAGTAATATATGTTTATATATATATATATGTATATACACGTAAAATGGCATAAGGCAACAATGTCAATTAATGTTGGCCTTTCCCCTACTCGATATGAAGCATCATTTTTAAAAACTGGAATATGATCACCCTGTACCCTTCTGCTTTGTCAGCAGTTTTCTTTTTCACTTCACACAGATCATGAACCGCTTTTGATGTTTGTCTGGAGAATTCTGTTTCATTCTTTTTAGAAGCTTCGTAGTATTTCACTGGAAGAATTCATGTCCCGAAATGTAGTTAAACTCATCTCCTATCAATGGCCACTCGGATTTTCTATCTCACAAAAGTGCTGCCGCAAACATTCTTTACCTTTGCTCATTCCACTGTATTCTTTAGGATAATGTATCGGCCTTTTTTTTTAACCCTCCGTTCCAGGTCTCAAACCCGGGGCCAGAGGCTTTACACGGTCTGCAGCAAAGCTGTCTGCACCACAGGGGTGCGCCTGGAATAAATTTATAGAAGTGGAAATGAAAAGCAATTTTTCTTTAGAAGTAAATATATATATATATATACAAATTTATATATATATATAAATATATATATACACTAAGTCGGCATCCCAATGTTGCTGCTGCCACAGGGGTTTAAAAGCTCACTATTTGGGGGGCCAGCTAGCTGGGACTTTAGAACCCTACACTAATATATGTTTTATATACATATAAAACACATCTTGGTTGTAAAAATCTTTTATGAGGTGTATATCATTCTTGGACAAAGAAGATGCAGTAACAACTGGTAACCTGAATATATTTCACTTCACCTCTCATTAAAGGAATTTTCATTGAGAGAGAGAGAGAATGTGTGTGAGGGAGGAAGCACACCCTGGTGAAGTAGCAGTTTGGTCACAGGGCTCAGGCCACACACCTTCCAATGACACAGGTTCACATCCCGGGGCCAAGGAACAACCAAGATGAGCAACTAAATAAAATACGTGTACGCTTCTTCCTCCTCTCCCTGCCTGCGTTCCTGCATGCCTCCGCTCACCTCATTTCTGCCTGCACCTTTCCTTTAAAACAACAGAGTAAGGGAGGAAATAAAGGAAAACCAGTGATAAAGGCTCGATGTGCTTATTGTAAGGAGGAGGCCATTGGGCATGAGGATGGCCCAGATTCATGGGGAAGAAGGGAGGGAGCCCAATGGCAATGAGAGAGGAGGAACCTGCTGTGGAATGAGAAGACCAGGGACTCAAGTGGACACGTCCAAATCAATCAAAATGCCCCCCTGGAGCCCCGTATCCAATTGGGAGTGGGCACCACATACTCTTGTTCTGAGCAGAATCACCGGCCCAAGAAGAGTCCCCTTCTGTAACTGGGATAAGAGGACAGTTCAAAAACAAGCCCTTCGTGCAAATGTCATTTGGGGATCAGGCTTCAAAGCCTAGTTTTCTCTACAAGCCAGTGTCCCACCCCTTTACTAGGCCGAGACCTAGTAGGCAAACAAAAAATCCCTCTTCTGAAGGAAAACAGAAGTTGACTGTGTGGGCATTCCTGGGTCAGACTCTGAGATCACAAGCATTGACCACAACCTGCAGACAGGAAGACTGAAGAATTCCCCTCCCAGATCTACAACAAGGTGAGTGAGGCCTGGAGGCCAACAGGACCCGGGCAAAGAGTGCTCTCCAGTAAAGATTCTGTTAAAGACAGGAGCACAGCCCCTAAGAAGAAGGAGCACCCCTCCCGGGGAGAGGCCGCAGAAGGTACTCAGCGGTGGGGCTGAAACGTCTTCCACGCAGACTCACCGCCGTGCCATTCTGCATACACGGTCCGGATCTTAGAGGAGTACAGAAGCCACGTTCCAGTGACTGTCACTGTGAACAGGACCTGAGGCCATCGCCTTGCAGCCCCTGACCCAGCCACACACCCTACTGACTGCTGCCCGTGTGCACCGCTGGTTCTTGGTCCGGGAGTGAAGAGGTGTGTTTTTCTGTCTTCCCTTGGCCATATGATCACAGCTCTGCTTTTCTGTTGGATGGACCGCTGCAAACACTAAGTCAGCATCCCAATGTTGCTGCTGCCACAGGGGTTTAAAAGCTCACTATTTGGGGGGCCAGCTAGCTGGGACTTTAGAACCCTACACTAAGAAATGTGCCGAGACCACACAATTCAAACTCAGAACCAACTGGCACATGGTGGACATAAAGTCTCTCCTGAGTGGCCCACATTTGCAAGGAACAGATCCCTTATCTCCAGCTTTCCCTTCAAATGGGCAATACAGCTGAATGAACAACTGGAAAGAGGCCATACCTGTGTTAAAATAAATAGAAGCCAGCATGCCCTGGTGGGGCAGTGGTTTGATCCACTGCCTCCAGCCGAGCATAGTCCACACACATGGCGGGGGAGACAAGTAAGATGAACAACTGCATAAAGTAAATGAGAGTGCTTCCTCCTCCTCTCTCTTCCTGACTGCTTTCCTACTTACCTTCATTCCTGCTTGCACCTTTAAAAAAAATAAAACACCTAGAAGTAAATTTGTGGGCACGGCAGGGTTTTGTTGGACTTGGAGTCCCAATTGTGACCTACTTGCCAAACCACTGGGAGAGGCTTTGAAGGGTCCTGACACCAAACCCTCAAACTGGGACTCCAAGTACCAGAGGCACTTGACACCATCCAGGAAAAGCTGCTGGCCGCCCTGCTCGGGGCCGCCCTGCTCTAGGCTCTAGACTTCAGAAAGCCCTTTCAGCTCTGTCCATGAAAGATGGACTGGGCCACCTGCAATGTCCTCTAAGAATCAGAGACATTTATGTTCCCACCAAGCACTGACCTTACTGGAACAGAGGAGGATAGTGGCTGGGAGCAGGACGAATGGGTGGATACCAGGCCATCCTGCTGGATAATCCAAATGTCACCTTATATACAACTAACACCTTAAATCCAGCCACTCGTCTGCACCTGCAAGAACCACTGGGCACGTGCACGCGGTTGCAGAGAAATGATGGAATCTGCATACTCTAGCAGACCTGACCTATCCATCAGCCATCTGAGTCTGCAGAGCGGGACCGCTTTACAGGCAGAAGTGGTTGCTCTGTGGAAGATGGCAGCAGCAGGCAGGGATGCAGTGACTTCTCTCTGCTGGTGCCTCAGCTCAGAAGGCTGAACTAACAGCCTTGACTCAAGTTACAATTATCCAAAGGCAAAGGATTAACGTTAACACAGACTGCAAATACGCCTTTATGGTAGCCCATGCCTCCAGGACAATTTGAAAGGAGAGAGAATTACTCACTGTCAGTAATAAAGATGTAACATCCTCCCAGGAAATCAAAGCCCTCTGGAAGCTGTAACTCTCCCAGAAACTGTCAATCATTCATTGCTCTAGACACTAGAAGATTGACTCAGATATGGCTAAGGGACATGGCGCTTCCTGCGGACTGGAATGTCCACCCACTCGCCTGGGTGGAAGGGTGGGACAGCAACTCTAGTGCCCCTGTGCCTCACACGTCCTTCACCTGAGCCCCTGGTTAGCCTGAAGCTTTGCTGGGCTGTGAGCTCCTTGGAGGCCCTTTCTCAGCTCCCTCCAAGGACCCAGGTGAGTCTCCAGTCTCCCACACTCAGCAAATGATTCTGCATTTGGCCACCCAGGTAGCTCCACCGAGGGAGAGGGGTTTTGATTCTGCCCCTTCATAAACAGGCTGCCTCTGCTGCATCCCATCCACAGGGGCTTCTGCAAGCCCCCCACCCTGGAGGGGAAGAAGGGGAGGCAAAGGGGAACTCAGCAGGGCTCGAGCCCAGGGGTGGCAAGAGGAAGAAGCGTGAGAAGGGGAAGAAAGCCTGGCTTGGCTCGGGTGGCTGCGGTGGCCAGTGTAACTGACATGACCCTGTCGAACATGCTTGTCTTAAAGGTGCAGAGAATGACTTTTTACCACCTGGATCAAGATTGAAATCATCTCCAGCACTGCTTCCCAGTCCCTTCCCAGTATAGCCCAGGGATGGGGTGCTCGCGGCAGGGTACACTGCCAGCAGGAGCCCAGCTGACTAATACACACCTCACAGTAGCCCCATGCCCTCTGGGCTGACTCACAAGCTGCCCAGATCTGCCTTCTCTTCCAAGTGGTCAAGAACAGCATTTGGGTGCGCCCTGGTGGAATAGCAGTTTGGTCCACTGCCTCTGGCTGGCACCGTCCACACACATCCCAGTGACCCAGGTTCGCATCCCAAGGCTGGAGAGAACAACCAAGATGAATAACTTAATAAAATAAATAAATACTTCTTCCTGTACTTCCTTCTCTCTCTCCCCGCCTGCCTGTCTCTACTCACTTTCATTCCTGCCTGCACCTTTCCTTTAAAAAAAAGGAAAGAATAGCGTTCATACGCTGGGGAGGCGACTGGGGGCACACCATCCCACCCATCTACATTTGAGGTGGCAGCTCCCAAAAAAGGCACGCAAGAAATGCACATTTGACTTTCTTTAAATCGTTAAATCTGTGCCAAAGGTAACCCACAAGATGCCCAGAAATCTGATCTTGGATGTGACAGGGGCTCCCGGGTTCCCCACGATTCTCTAGGTCATAGGCTTTTCCGCAGTCCTGGCCTGGAGGAGGCCTCTCGGACTTGACCCTCCAGCAGCCCTGGAGCCACAGAAACGACTTCCCCCAGAGGACACAACCCCTTCCTGGAGGAAGAGCGCTCTGCTTCCTTGCCACATTTGCAGCCCTAGGACACCTTATGGAGGCTAATGTTCCCCAGGTGTCCCACAAAGCCAGGCCCTTGCCATGCCCCAAGGAGTACGCCACGAAGCGCTCACCTCTGCCCCATTATGAGGAGCTCACTCCGGTCCCGTTAGAGGCCCTCCCTCCCTTCCCCTTGGGAAAATTAACGTAATCTACTTAGTGATGTAATAACTTTCCATTTGGATCCTGTAACAGTCTCCTCTTTTAATCCCTCAATTGTCTAAAGCAATACAGTCGTAATCAAATCAGCATGCTATTGGAATAAACAAATATAAAGATCAATGGAACAGAACTGAGAGCCCAGAAGTAAACCCACATGTATAAAGATGACTAATTCACAATAGCAAAGCCAAGAGCAGGCAATGCAGAAGGACTGCCTCTTCAATAAATGGTGTTGGGAAAAGTGGACAGCCACATGCCAAAGAATCAGACTAGATCACGAGCTAACACCACACACAAAACTTTATTCAAAATGGATTAAAGACTTGGATGTGGTGCGTCCCGTGGAGCAGCAGTTAGTTCAGCCGCCTCCCAAGGAGCACAGTCCACATGCACCCCAAGGACCTGCATATGAAGATTCCTCAAATAATGAAAAATAGAAATTTCATATGATCCCACAGTCCCACTTCTGGGCATTTAGCAAAAACAAAAACACAAAGACACTAATCAGAAACATACGTGCACTCCCAAGGTGACTTCAGTGCTAATCACAATAACCAAGAGCTGGACACAACCTAAGTGCTCATCGACAGATTAATGGATAAAGCAGTGGTGGAATAGCACTCAGCTATTTAAAAAAAATTTTTTTTTTAATTTTTAAAAGATGAAATCCAGTAGCACCCTGGTGGAGCAGCAGTTATGTCGATCACCTCCCAAGGAGCTCAGCTCGCATAACCCTGGATTTGCGTCCTGGGTACAAGGAAAACAGAAACAGCGTGAACAACTAAATACAAATAAAGTAAAGATGATTCTTCCTCCTCTCTCTTCCTGCCTGCCTGCCTACTTGCCTTCATTCCTGCCTGTGCCTTTCCTTTAAAAAAAAAAACAGGTGAAATCCATTCATTTACAACAAGATGGATGGACCTAGAGGGGATTATCCTTAACAAAATAAGTCAGATGGAGCAAGATAAACGTGATTTCACAAAGGACATCAAATAAAAATAGACTTTTAGTCTATAACACCACATGTGGTTACCAGAAGGGAAGGGGGGAAAGGGGGACAAATTGAGGAAAAGGGGTCAGTTCTATGGTGAACAGAATTGGACTGTTGGTGGTAAACTGAATAGACTGTATACAAATGTTCGTTTACAATAATGCACACCTTAAACCTAATTTATAATGCAATCTTTCTTCAATATGATTTTTAAAAAATAAATATATAGGTGCACCCTGGTGGCTCAGATGCTAAGTCTGCAGCCCTGGCATAGTCCACGTAAAGCCCAAGGACCCAGGGTCTCAACCCAGGGTTCAGGGGAACAACCAACATGAACAACTAAATAAAAGTAGTTATTTGCTTCTTCCTCCTCTCTCTGCCTACCTGCCTGCCTACTTTCCTTCATTACTGCCTGCTTCTTTCCTTTCAAAAATGCATAACATATATATATAAGTGTGCTTTCAACTCTTAAAAATCAATAAATGAATCACCGCCCCCTCTCAAAAGCCTGCAAGAAAGTTGTCGCCCATTCGTACAGATGAAAAGTTGGGGCACCCGGGCAGGAGAAGCTGAACTCAGGTCCAGGCCTGTGCCCTGTCCTCTGGCCCTTGCTGCCGGGGGGGCCAGGTCCTCAACACTCAGAGCACTGTGACAACAGGCCAGAACAGCAGGCCCTCTAACATTATTTCATTACATCACCAAGGACGAAAAACTCCCTGCAGATGTTGAACAAGCCTATAACCTTGAAGACCTGTTTGCCTTACTGTCCTTTCACTTGAAATCTAAGTTTCCAAGAACCTACTGACAATGTTGAGTGAATCTTGACTACATTAACCTCAGGCATAGATGTCACTTTCAGACAACTTCGTCCTGCCTCTCTCAAGACTCCTAGCGCTGGGACAACCTCTATACTGGATGGTGGGCCCCTGCACACCCCTGTAGACCCTCCTTGGAAATACTCCTGGGAAGCCCCAGAAACTTCCTAGTCCTCCTTGCTGGTGGGTAAGATGGAAGCCCTGGATGGTGAGCAGGGCTGCCCAGGAAGCTGGTGGTAAATCAAGAAAGGGGCTTCCCACTTCCTTAGCCACCTTGACCCCATCCTGCCCTCTGAGCTGCATCTCATGCAGAGAAAAGTGTGTGTGTGTACAACTCCTGACTGCACTGAGGTCATGTGGCACCCAGTACCACATCCCTGCCATGGGGAACCCTCCCTGCCCTGTGCCAGGAGGCCAGACCACAGACTCCCTTTGGAGCCCAGAGTGGGACCTCTGCAAAGGAGCTTTTCTCAGTCCTCCACCCCTGTACTCTCTAGAGTATGGCCCTTCCTAGCAGTAGCTGAGCTCCTACAATGTACATCCGCATGCTAATGGGACAGCACGGAGCCCCTCCTCGCAGGTGCCAACAGCACAGACACAGGAGAGGAGGTGGACATGGGCCCTGCTCTCCGAGCTCCCAGCCTTGCAGGGAGGCAAATAAGGGCACATGAGCTGCACCAGGTACACGGGACCCACGCAGGATTTCACACTCGGCTGTCTTGATATATGCAGCCATTTTGGAAGAAGGGGGTCTCACATTTTCAACTTGTCCTGGATCCAGCAAATGAGGCAGTCCAAGGAACAGGAAAGCAAAATGCAGTGTGATAAATGCCAACATAGGGGAAGGAGGGGCACAGAGAAGGGCTCCAAATACAGCATTCTCAAGAGAGATCACCCCAACCGAGTCCTGAAGGATGAGTGGGAAATGCCCAGTGGAGGAGAAGGAAGGAGTACCAAGCACACGACGGAGCACGTCAAATGCCCTGAGATGAGAAGCTCAGGTGCTTATAGAGCCCCAGTGGAATAGAATGTGGGGAGAGGGGATATGCATGAAGCCAAAAGGGGAACAGGAACCAAGAATAGCCAAGATGGCGCACCCTGGTGGCTCAAGTGCTAAGCCGGCAGCTGGGGTATAGACCACGTAAAGCCCAAGGACCCAGATTTGTGACTCAGAGCCAGGAGAAACAAGATAAAAATAATCAAACAAATAAATGTGTGTCCTCCTCCTGTCCCTTTCCCTCTTTAAAAAACAAAGAAGAGAATGGCACACCCTGGTGGTCTGGAAGGTTTAACCCTCCACCTCTGGCCAAGCACATTACACATACATCCCAGAACGTGGGTTTGCATTCCGGGGCCAGGAAGAACCACCAAGATGAACTAAATAAAATAGAGATGCTTCTTCCTCCTCCTTCTTCCTGTCTTCCTGCTCGCCTTCATATGTGCCCGCACTTTCATTTTACAGAGATAGATAGCCAAAATAATTCTAATTATTTGGAGGGGCTCATTCTATCCAAACTTTTTGTGAATCTCCTATAATGGAGAGAGCGTGGGTTAGGGATTTGTAGACCAGTGAAACAGAGCAAAGACTCCAAAAAACAAACCTACACATACACAAAAACGATTATGATAGAGAAAAGCATAGTGAGTCAGCGGGGAAAGAATAAGTTATTCAATAAATGGTTCTGGAACTGCTGGCTATCCATAAAGGAAAAAATTAGATCTCTGTCACATCACACACAAAAGTAATTTTCAAGTGGCTTCAAGACTTTAAAGGGAAGAGCAAAGCTTTCAAACTTTCCAGATGCACCCTGGTGACTCACTGGCTAAGTCCACTTACAACTAAAGGAAACAGGCTCATGACCCACGGATATAGGGGAACAACCAAGATGAACAACTAAATAAAATTCTTCTTCTTACTATCTCTTCCTGCCTGCCTGCTCTGCTTCATTCCTACTAACCATTTTCCTTAAAAAAAAAAAAAAAAAAAACTTTAAAAAGAAAGTACTATTTTTATGAACTTGAGGCAGGGAAAGGATTTTTTTTTTTTTTTTTTTTTTTTTTTAGGAAAGGTGCAAGCAGGAATGGTGAGCAGGCAGACAGGAAAAGGCAGACAGAAGCAGCACTTTATTTTCAATCAGCTGTTCACACTGGTTGTTCCCCCAAACCCAGGTCTTGAACTTAAGACCTTGGGATGTATTTGGGACCGCTCCCAGACGTACTAGACTGCTAAGCTACCAGGGTGAGCCCTAGAAAAGGATTCATTTCATGTAACAGATCATCTTCTAAAAAGGAAAGATTGATAAAGTAAACCCAATTGCTATTTTTTAATTTCCTATAACAAAATCTGTGTGCACACTGGGAAGGAGAGGATTCATTCATTCTCTCCACCAGCCCCTTTCAAGCAAAGCCAGATCGATGGGCATAAGGGTTCCCAGGTGCAGGGCAGGTTTGTATACTCGGCTTCTCAGACTGGGATGGATGTGAGACCGGGATACCCATGACTTCTAGCCACAGTATCCCACTTCCTGATTTCAAGAAAATGATCAATCTAAGTGATTGCTTGGTAAATACAAAATCAAAGCAGATTGTCTCGCCTTTCTTCCTCGAGGAGCTCCATCTGTCCTTGTCCCACAGTGAGCTCTTCCCAATCAAAGTGTCAGCTGGGATGTCCCCTCCTCAAAGGCCTTCTCTTCTCTTACCCACCCATCTGCAAAGGAGCCTAATCCCTGCCTTGCTCACCAGACCCTGCTTTCTTTCTTTGTCCACGCTTATCACAATCTGCCATGATTTGCTTACTGTCCCATTAGACTTCACAGGCCAGTGACACTGACAATCAAGGAGCATGACCACAGGCTAGTCCACGAGACCAACACACTTTTTTTTTTTTTTTTTTTTTTTGCAGCATTTTCCTACAAATTTAATCTATTGGCAATATTTTTAAATCAAGAGATTTTATATAAACACCTGGATTTCTGGATTCTCTTAAAAAAGACTGATCTAGAAAATGAGCTGGAGGCAAATATCCAGTGCAGGCTCCATTCTCACCCCAGCCCCCACCTCATCCCATTACATCACACTTGGCTGTCTGTACTCCTTTATCTTACCTGTCTGATCCCTGGAAGCCTTTGGCGTCTAAAACCACTCTATTTGACCCTGCAAGTGAGAGCATTTCAACGAACAAACTGCAAGAACTAGAAAAGTTGACCGTATTGAAGGAAATAGTTCACCTAAGCTCTGGAAAGTACCCCACACGATTTATATGACATCCTTCTAAGGTACATGCAAAGGTATCACAAGCATGCCTCCAAGCAGGGTTACTTTCCCTCGAACTCGTGCTAATGAACTGGGCATTCTCTCCGTAGATTATCAAAATGACACATTTATAGTAAATTTAGATTAATCCAGTTTAGATTCACTTAAATGAATATTTAATCTGAATGATAGGATTAGGGTTTTCATTCTATTATTGTATGTTGATTCAGGACGTGTTGCCCTAAATCTTAAAAAGAGGGAATAAGTGAGTAACCAGGTGGTTGCGAGTGAGAAAGTTTCGTTTGAAAGGTTCAGCATCTAAATTCCCTCCGAGGCACGCCAATCTACCCCCATGAAAACTGCCTTCTCGAGCAGTCGAGTCTGCAACGGGTCTAGAAGGCGGAACGTACCAAACAACACAGTACGCAGGCGCGTCCGAAACCTCCGCCAGATTCTGAACGGCCCAGACACCAGCCATTCGCATTGCGCAGGCGCCAACAGACCAAGCTTTCCCTCCCCCTTCCACGGATCCCTGGGTCGAGAGGACGCCCTCCGGCAGCACTGAGTTCCTGCGCAAGCGCCATCCGCATGCCCGCCCCCGGACCAATTGGAAGCCGCGGCGCAAAGGCGCACGGGGCGCGACGCCGAGGGTGGGGCCCGGACGTGAGGGCAGCGCGCTGGCGTCACAGGGGCGGCTATATAAGTGAATACAGGCACCGCCCCTCCGCCCCAGTCACTGAGCCGCCGCCGAGGACTCAGCAGCCTCCCCCTTGAGCCCCCTCGCTTCCCGACGCTCCGTCCCCCCTGCCCGCCTTCTCCCGCCGCCGCAGCCGCCTTCCGCAGGCCGTTTCCACCGAGGAAAAGGAATCGTATCGTATGTCCGCTATCCAGAACCTCCACTCTTTCGGTAAGCTGCGGCGAGATCTGGCAGGGGGAAAGGCCCGCCCGGGGCGGCGGGGCGCTGCGGTTCCGGAGACGGATCCCGGAAAGCTGCCCAGCGCCCCAGGACTTTGCAGACAGGGGCGGGGGGAGGGTATTCGGGATAGAGGCCCCGAGGCCTGGGCCCTGGGGTCAGTCCCCGAGCGCGACCGGAAGGAGCGATCGGGAGCTCGGCCCTTGGGCGGGCCCGGTGTCTCGGGTGGCGCATTTACTAATGGCTCCCGGGCCTCCTGGGCCACACCCGCCACCTCTGCGTCACGTCCGTCGCGTCAACGGCTGTTGTCTCGGAGTTGGGAGCTAGAAGGCGGTGCCAACCTTAAGTGACAAACGTGCGCGCCAATGGGGCAGGAAACTTGGCCCCGCCTCGGAGCTCGGGTTCCGGGTGGTTGCATCAGCCGGGTGGGGCGCTGCCTGCCAGCCCACACTCCCCGGCACGTGATCGACTTCCGAGGGCGGGCCCGGGGCGGGAGGCCCAGACTTTCTCCTAGGCTGGGGAAGCCGGCCGTCCCGGACTGACCTGTTCAGGAAGAGTTAACAAAGAACCTAGCTGCTCTGACCCAGCCACTGGCGATTTCAGTGCTAGTTTGTGCACATTTAAAAAGATGGAGTGGGAGGCTGGCAGTAGCATCTGAACCACCCCAGTTCTAAGCGAGTTTGAACCTCTTTTTCCCAGACCCCTTTGCTGATGCAAGTAAGGGTGATGATCTGCTTCCTGCTGGCACTGAGGATTATATCCATATAAGAATTCAACAGAGAAACGGCAGGAAGACCCTTACTACTGTCCAAGGGATCGCTGATGATTACGATAAAAAGAAACTAGTGAAGGCGTTTAAGAAGGTAGGTCTTCCTTGAAATAGTAGAAAGATCATGTTTAACTCTCCTACTTGGGGGGTGCTGTGTCTTTATTTCCAGAAAGAGATTGTTAGTGAATTTGATGCTGCTTAGCCTGATTTGTTTTTGCTTCCTCTGTGCTTGCAGAAATTTGCCTGCAATGGTACTGTAATTGAGCATCCAGAATATGGAGAAGTAATTCAGCTACAGGGTGACCAGCGCAAGAACATATGCCAGTTCCTTGTAGAGGTGAGTTCGGTCACTGGTGATTCATCTGCGCCCCTGCCCTGGCAAATCTCACATCTTCCCAAGTCTGTTCCGCTCTTGCTGGGAACGTGGGTGAAGTCTTAAACCAAAGAACAGTTGAGTTTTGCAGCATACTGACAAATCTGTTTCTTAAAAGGGGGACTTGGTTTGCCTAAGTGTGCCGTTCTGCCTGCGTCTGTTTGAAAAGGGCATGTTAAACTTGCACAAGGATTCAGCGATTAGCGAGGTCTAGTTAGTAGCAAGTACTCTGAGTTGAGGGCGGATTTTTGCAGGTAGTGGGTGAGGTGTGCACTTTGTCTCTTAAACTTCTCTTCCAGTGTATAAGGAAGAGATCGTCGCCATCCAAAGTGGAGACTTTGACTCTCCCTCCTGTGAAACTGCCCTTTTCTCTTTGCAGATTGGACTGGCTAAGGACGACCAGCTGAAGGTTCATGGGTTTTAAGTGCTTTTGGCTCACTGAAGCTTAAGTGAGGATTTCCTTGCAATGAGTAGAATTTCCCTTCTGTCCCTTGTCACAAGTTTAAAAACCTCACAGCTTGTATAATGTAACCATTTGGGGTCTGCTTTTAACTTGGACTAGTGTAACTCCTTCATGCAATAAACTGAAAAGAGCCATGCTGTCTAGTCTTGAAGTCCCTCATTTGAACAGAGTACAAGCAGTAGGTGCCTAGCCAGTGTCCTGCCTGAAACAGCAGTAACAATGTTTCAGCCCAGCCAGGAGAGCCTTCTTGGCTATGTTTGGCCAGAATATCCTGGGCTCCCCTTCTGCAGAGTTCCCTTCCCTAAGAGAATGTCACCACCTGAGCTGCCCTCAGCAAAGCTGAGAGGAGAGGATATGGGGTAAGGCAGCGACGGCCGCTGTGCCACTGGAGGGAGCCTTCGGTAGAAAGGTCCCCTGATGTCTCCAACCTGACGGGGTGGGCAGAGCTTATGTGGCCACCCTCTAGTGAGGCGCTGGGACATCTGGCTTGCTATCAAGGTCTCTGACCAGACATGCCCTACCTACCTAATCCATGTCAAAACTCCAGAACGTGAGGCCAACCTTCTATCAGTTAAACTTTTGACAAGGGAACAAATTGAGACCGGTGTGTCAGTCCTTTAGCTGGCTGTAGAGCTTGCAGCATTACTAGCAACAGCTGCCTGATGCCATGTGAAGTAACAAACTGGTTTTTGATTTATTTTATTCTTTTCCCTTCAGTTTTAATGTTATGTAATGTATTTAAACCCTTATTTAAATAAAACTTGTTTTCAGAAACACCCGCCTTGCAGGTTCTTTTAATACATAATCTTGTGTGAGCTGAGGAATGACTTCAGCGGTGACAAGTGTCTGCTGCACCCAGAACCAAGAAGCCAGGAGTGAGCTTGTTTCTTCCGGTGCTGCAGGTCGGCCACTTGGAGCATTTAGCTGGACCTCTTCTATGTGATAGTATTCTGGAAGCGGCTGCTGTGGGGCTGGCACACATTCAGCAGACTGAGTGAGTCACTCAGTGGTGTGTGGACTTGCCAGTGAGAGATTAAAGTATGTACGTTTCTCGGAGATAGCTTTGTAGTTTTAAGAAGTTGAGTGACTAAAGGTTTAAAAGGCTGAAAATACATTAGTGGTTCTGGGGGCCATTCTATTAAACATAAAATTTCCCAGCATGTGGTTCATGAACTGGTTTCAAAATGCTGAGAATGATCATGAGAATAAGGGCTTTTTTGCCCTTGTTTTGTAGATACAGGTCAGCCTGGAACCCGGTGAGGGTGAGGGCTGGTGAAAGGCTAAGCATGGGGCAACTGCCCTGAGAAGATCTTGCCCAGTGGGTAGTAGAATAGGGTGTACATTGGGGGCCTTATGAATTCAGTCTGTTTAATAAAGACAACTTCACACGTAGTGACATTGTTCAGTACATTTTGGGTGACTAAATTGGGTAAGGTGATTGTACAGCTGATTGGCCAGGCTTTTCTTAGAGCAGCTCTGGAGGCCAAAATCACAGAACACGACCTGGCAATGGGAAGAAACGGGAGGGAGTCACCTGTAAGCTGGTGTGCAGGTCCAGTGCCAGGCTGTTTTCTCATTTTACTACCCAGACTGGTACTCATATTAACTCTATAGAACCACAGGTATCTAAACATCAGAGGAGGTTTGTGAACACTTACCCACCTGATGTGAGGATGTATCTCAGGGCTGAAAGAAACCCTAATTTTCTCCATTGATGGTTCACACAGTATGATGTAGAAATTCCCAAAGCGAAGAGCTTCACCTGGAACACAGGACTCCTGTCTTCTGCTTTCCCTGGCAGATGATTTGCTCATTCACAATGTAAAGAGCTCACTTTGCAGTGTGGGTGGTATGTCCAACAGCAGGTGGATTATCCTGAAACAGGCAAGTCACCCAGACACTGCTCAGCTGAGTGGGAGTGTAAGACCAGCACAGCGTTGACTGCCACCACCGGCGCA
This sequence comes from Solenodon paradoxus, assembly GCA_004363575.1. Taxonomy (NCBI): domain Eukaryota; kingdom Metazoa; phylum Chordata; class Mammalia; order Eulipotyphla; family Solenodontidae; genus Solenodon; species Solenodon paradoxus. The sequence continues at coordinate 13,387 of RJWH01004785.1, read as the reverse complement.
GAGTGTGAGGACTGGAAATCACGACCTGGCTGGTGAGGTCAGCACAGGCTCCTTAAAGGTGTACCGACTGAAGCAGGGCATTCCGGGCAGAGGATCAAGACCCAGTGGTGGAAGCACCAGCACCCAGTGTGCGTGAGGAACCTGTGGAAGGACTATGTGGCTGAAACAGAGGCCCTGCACAGAGCAGAAATGACACAGTAATGTCCCCTACATGTCAGGCCTGTACCTAGTGGAGTCACTCATTTAACAGTAGGGACTCTGCCTGGGCAAAACAGATTCAGAGAGGTTCCCTGACAGCAAGTAGACAGAGAAGGGAGCTGAGGAAAGTGAGGACTAGAAAGTTGAGTGTGCTGAGCCCAAGTGAGAAAGACATGTTCCAATGAAAAAGAATCTCCGTGAATAATGTCTCCCAGTCCTCTGTCTCATTCCCGGCCTTTCCTCATGTCGTTCCCCCCTTCTCTTGTCTTCCCGTTTGCTCTGCTCTGCCCCGGCTGTCTCAACCCCACCACAGGCCAGCAGCCCTGCTGATCCATCTCTACCCACCCCACCCTCTGCCCCAGGAATAAACCATACGTTCTTTAAATGGTGTTAATGAAAACAGGTCAACTATTTGCAAGTGCACAGGAATCTACAAAATAAAGCCTATTCAAATTTCACCTATAAATTGGTAAAAGACGTATGTTTGGGAACAGCATTCTACCCAGTAGCTCTAGAACTAGTCCCTTCCTTGTTTACCATCCTGCATGATGCCCCCTTATGGCATCAGTGTTAAAACACAGTTTAGGAGTCCTAGGGACTTGAATTTAAGAGCTCTTTGACTCATTCTGAACTTTTCAGGAGTACAGTATTTCAAAATCAGCACATTAGCATGTGGCTTCAGTAATGATTTCTCTTGTACTCTTAAATCCTCCTGATTCAAGTATTTAAGGCATTCCCATTCTTAGAGAACTTGTTAATAAGTCAGATTCTAGACTCCGTGCAGGGCAGCTTTTGGGTATTGGCTAAACAACACCCAGATACCACCTGCTTTTCAAAAGCCTGCATAAAGATCCGAGCTCTAAGGAAGTCTTAATCTCCCCAAACTGCAAAATCAGATGTTTTACACCACAAAAGGACATTGGCTAGCTAAGAACTGGAAATGATGTAAGTGCCCAACACCAGATGAATGGATAAAGATGTGGTGCATATATACAATGGACACTACACAGCCCTTAGAAGAGATGAAACCCTGTCATCAAACAACTCGGATGAAACTTGAGGGGATCATGCTAATTGAAACAAGTCAAAAGAAGAAAGACAGATACCAGATGACCTCACTCATAGGTGGATTGTGAATAGACAAAGGAAGAGAGGAAGCATAACCAACCCTGAAACATTTGCAACAGAACTGAAGTTACCAATAGGGAATGGGGGTGGGGGCAAATGGTGGAGTCCACTGGACAATGGGGAAGAATACTTGGGGACTTGGTGGAGGGCAGGGTGTGTTAAAACATAGCTAAGAAATGGGGAACCTATACACAGAAAATTATTTTAATGCGTAGAATAATTACAATAAAAAATTTTTACAGCACTTTAACTTGGAAATTCAAATATATATAAATAAAATTTGAAACAATTAAACTCAGCATAGATAGGTAAAATGGACAAGCATCTTTTTGAAAAGATCACAGTTGGTGTACCTTGGTGGAGTAGAGGTTGGGCGCAGTCCACGTACATCCCAAGTTCTAAATAAAACAAAGAATGTTTCTTCTCAAAAAAAAAGAATAGTAAATAATGCGTTTCTTTGGCCTGTGGGAGTTTTTTATTCATTGATCTGAGGTGTGATAGAGCCTGCAAGGTCTGCATAGCTCCAGGAGATGCAATGTGGACCCGGGAATCAACCTCTTAACTCACATCAGCCACTGTGGCTAACGGGGAGCTATTGAGAAAACTCGAGCAAGAGAGAAGCATTAAAAACAGTTAGGTTTCAAGGAAGGTGGCACCCTGGTGGAGTAGTGGTTTGTTCAACTGCCTCCCGTCTAAGCAAAGACCACATGCATCCCAAGGACCTGGGTTCATGTCCTGGTCCGGGGAGATCAACCAAGATGTACAACTAAATAAAGATAAATAAAATGTTGCTTCCTCTTCCCGCCTGCCTGCCTCACCTTCACTCCTGTCTGCACCTTTCCTTTAAAAAAAATTGGCACACACCCTGGTGGAGCAGCATTTAGGTCAATCGCCTGTGAAGGACCTGGGTTCCAGTCACAGGCCTGGGGGAAGCAACCAGTGTGAACAGCTAAATGAAAATAAGGTGAGATGATGCTTCCTCCTCTCTCTTCCTACCTACCTATACACCTTCATTGCACCTTTCCTTAAAAAAATTTTTCAGGAAAAGTAATCAGGAATACTATATGATGGTTTAAAAAGGGGGTCACCAAGGGTCATAACTTGGTTACCAGCATCTAAGAAAACAACCTCTGAGATTTTGAGAGGTGTTAGGTAAAGCATGGTGGGCATTTTCTAGTGAGACTGTTCAGGTTTTCATCTGATCTTAAAATAGCCCACTACCCAGAACAGTTAAGAATCACAGGTCCATGGTTTCCTCTGGACTTACAAAGCTCCAGGGTTATCAAGGGTTTTTCCAGGCACGTCACAAATAGTCCAAGTACCGATTTCTCAATCGATTTTTTTTAAGTAATGGTTATTTTTAAATATGTTTAAATGCCTCTAAAACCAAGTGTGTGTTAGGCAGAAGGCAGGCAGAGTCAGAGGCCAGGATGACTTCCTCCCTCCCCAGTCACCACCGCCAGCTCAGGATCGTTGCACAGTTTAAATGCTCTTTAATCCGAGTCCTCTATGGTTCATTTATACGCAGAATGGACAGCTCATTAAAAACAGGAAGCATGGTGAACATGAATGAGTTGACCATCATTCCGTGTGCCCAGTCATTGATTCTCACTCCATTTCTGCGAAACAGCAGAAACAAGCCTGAGAGTCGCGCAGAGGCTACAATTTAGGTAGGGTTCCACAGTCCAGCCCGAGACAGAATTGAAGCCGGGCCGCGCAGCTTCACCTGAGAGCTCATCACACATGCAGAACCTACTGACTCTGGCACCAGGGGGTGACCAGGGGGTGGCATAGTGGTTAGGTCTGCCACTCCTCAGCCAGGCGCAGTCCACCTACAGCCCAAGGATCCAGGTTCGCCTCCAGGGTGCACCAAGAACCAATGATTTAGCACCAACTTTCCCCTCCACTTCTGCCAAATAGGAGAACCCCGATCATTTTAAACTTCTCACGGCATGAACCCTTCATTCAAAAAGTGATCATAAAAAACAAATACAATAAAAATGTTCTTTTTCCTCTCCCATCCTTCCTCTCTGAAGAAAAAAAAAAAAAAAACGAATGAAAAATAGAAGACAGGGACATGACATGGTGGCTTAGCTGTTTAGTCCACATACATCTCAAAGTCCCCAGTTCTAGATCTGGGATCCGAGTAACAACGAAGATGAACAACTAAATAAAATAAATATAGTGCTTCTTCCTCCTCTCGCCTGCCTGCCTGCACCTTTCCTTTAAAAAGAGAAAAACAGAAGATTCAAGGTCTCTAAGCAGGCAAGGGGTCTGGGATGAGGGTCCAGGTGGAGGGGTTGAACTTGAACAGGCCTTCACACGCCCCCCATAATGGAGGAAAGAAAAGGACAGAAGTGGACTCTGAAAACCATGATCATGGTCGGAAGTCAGATGACCTTGGAGTGAAGGGAGAGATGATTCGCAAGGTTGCCAGGCAACAGCCCAGCTGCACAATATAAATTTGCAATTGAATCAGCTGTCCACTTTCAGGAACTTTCCAGTTTGCAGAGAGAGGGAGCCCAGAGCCGAGGATGGAGTGATGGCAGCCTCTGCCGGAACTGGGGACCAGCCTGGCAGGTTCTGAAGCAGGACAGGGACAGTCATCTAGAGGCATCACACAAAACTGAAGTGATAAGCCAGGCCAGGGGGGTAGACCTGGTGGGGTAGGCCACCGGAGGACCCACGGGGAGGTACTGGATGTCACAGGGAAGGTAAGTTCTGCAGGAGCTGGGCTCGGAGAAAGGGAGAGACAGGAGGTTGTGGGTAGAGAGAGCAGTACAAGGAGTTAGGAAGACCAACCAGGTTCAGAGCTCAGCAGCCTCACCTAGTTGTGAGGCCAGCAACTTAACCTGACCCTCGCTTCCTCACCTCTAAACTGCACCCGAATAAAGACTCCTCACATACGGGTTTTAGAATCGTTTTCCCATGAAAACCACCATCTGATGGCTAAACACAGTATTTTCTAATGTTTTATTATTAAAAAGGTGGCGTGCCCTGGTGGAGTAGCGGTTGGGTCAATCACCTCCTAAGAATGCAGGCCACGTATCCCTGAGTTGGAATCTCAGATCCTGGCAGGGGAAACAACCAATGTCAACAGCTAAATGAAAATAAAGATGCTTCTTCCACCTCTCTTTTCTGGCCTGCCTGACTACTTGTCTTCATTCCTGCCTGCACCTGTCTTTAGAAAAAAAAAAAAGACAAGGAGCTCAGGACAAAACAGTTCCCAGAATGGGGGCCAGGATGTGGCCCAGGGCTTAGGAAGCAGAAGGTGAGCACAACTGATGCTCTAATGTGAGTTCTACCTGGAGGAGGGGCCTTAACCCACAGGACAACGAGCTCCAGGGACTTCAGTAGGAAAGAATAGAGAGGGAAATAATCAAAGAAAGTGGGAGAACATTCCGGAAGTCAGCAGGATGCTGCAGCATGGATGAGTGTGGATAGGGCTGAGGTAAGGAAAACGCCAATTCTGAGAGCAGACTTTCTTAGAATTTGCCAGAGACCAAGCGACAGATACATGAGGCATCTCATGTAAACATCACCCTCCCCTCCAGGGGAAGGACCAGCATCCTCTTCATCTTACACGGAAAGCCTGACTTCCCTCAGACGGCACAATGAGGAAGCGCAGAAACTGGGGTTCAAACCCTCGCCCTGTCCATTCATGTACACAACACCCACCCTGCACACAGTCTCCAGCCGGTGCCTGAACCTCCCTCCAGCCGCTGATTTGAGAGGACTGGGGTGTGGCCTGGCCTGGGTCGTGTGAAGCACAGGTTGAGAGCCAGGCTCCAGAGGCACAGGTGGGCCCGGATGAGAAGGCGAGAGGACCAGGGAGAGAGGCAGAACCTGTACTGGGGCGCCCTCTGCTCTGTCCCCTGCAGTCGGGCAAGTGACCTGGCCTGAGGCCAGCAGCCATCATCTCCAGAGAGCAGGCGTGACCAGAAGTCCAGACCCCGCTTCCCCTCCCTGGCCTCTTGCCTGGGAGGAGCCCCAGATGCTCAGTACCCTAACACCTCCCAGGTGTCACTGTTTGTCCCCGCACCTCCACACCCTCCCAGTTGCTGGGGCAGGGTGACTGAGTCCTCACCAGCCTCTCGCTTTCTCGTGATTAATAACCAATTAGGAAGCCAGTCGGGCCTCCCTGGCAGCAGCCAACAGGGTGATGTTTCCAGGCAGGAGCTCGGTCAGGTTGCAGAGCAGCCCATGGAGGACCCCTTCCCCGGGGAGCTTTCTCTCCTTCACCTGGTCTCTGTGCCTCTCCGCACCTCAAACCCGAAGTCCACCAAAGCAATCATATGTCCACCTTTCTGTAGGAGCCTGACCCAGACCCTGACTGACAGGTGCGCAGGTACTGGAATGAAATGGCATGGCTGATGGTCAAGTATCTTTCTGAACATCAAGCCTTAACTGCACCTGAAAAACCAGCTGCAGGCCTGCCCTGGTGGTTAAGCAGTTAAGTCAAGCCAGCTCAAGCCTTATACATCCCAAAGGCCAGGGTTTGCATCCCGGGGGGCGGGGTGGAACAACTAGATAAAATAAATAAAAATACTTGCTCTTCTCTCTTCCTGCCTACCTACTCTTCTTCATTCCTGCCTACACCTTTCCTTTAAAAAACAAAACAAAACAAGAAGAGCTCAAAAAATGGAATCAGGTCACTCAGATAACACAGGATAAACTCCCTATTTTGAAATTTGTAATTTAATTACATCTGCAGATTCCCTTTGCCGCCTAACGTCATCTATTCCCAGGGTCCAGGGATTGGGGCTCAGACATCTTTGGGGGACTTTTATTCTGCCCACCACAGCACCCTGGGAAGAGGAAGACCGCAGAACTAGCAGACCCTGAGCTTCAGGCCCCATTCTCCTTGGTTGTGTGAACTCGGAACAGGTTTCCCAGAACTGAGCCTCAGTTTCTTCATCTGCCAGATGGGGACACACCAGCACTGATATCTTAGGATCATGGTAAAAGCAACTGCATTCATTCATGCAAAGGGCGGATGGATCAGTGCCTGTCACCCAGAATTATCAGCATAACGAGGACAGGGAGGGAAGTGGGGCTGGGCCCCAGGGGCTGGAAGCTGGTTCAGAAACTGGATTTTCTGGTCACCTAAACAGTCAAAGCGCTGGAGCTGGGATTCCACCCAGGACTCCGCCAGGCCTCACCAATTCCAGAGCCCTCTGCACACCAGGCGGTGTTCAAGGCCCAGCCTCTGTAAGCTCCATTCCTGCTACTTCTTTCAATAGCACCTTCAATAGCAGGGTGAGTGTGAGTGTCTCTATGGGTCACAGTCAACAGAAAAGATTCACAGAAGATACTTTTTTAGGAACAACCCTCCTTAAACCTCAGAAGAGGAGAAGCCCCCACCATATGTGCAAAGTATGTGCACAGACCTTCCACGCAGTCCTATGAGGTCCTATGAGGTAAGGAATGCTTCCCATTTCACAGATGAAGTTAACTGAGGCCCAGAGAGGGCAAGGGGAGCAGGTGCAAACAATCAGATGCCCAAGAAGTTCTGGGCACTGGCCCCCATCGTACATATGCATGTCCTTCACGAGACTCCTCCTGAGTTATTGTCCCCCTTCCCTGGAGGAAAAAAAAAAAAAAAAACAGTTCAAAGCTCAACAGTTCAAAGCTCAACAGCTGGAAAAGGGCAAGGCCAGGAAACCATCCCTGTTTCCCTCGGACCAGGTTCCCTTGTGAGGAGGACACGCAGTGTCTGTGAGGATGCACTTTTAGGGAGGAGGACCATCTCTCTCATCTCCGAGCTGGCGCCTCCCAGCCTGCCCACCAGAGTGGCCAAAAGTAGCATTCACCTGCCGAATGACAGGGCATGCTTCCATTTGAGGCAGTCACTGCCCCTCGTGCAACTAGAACAGCCAAGCGGGCAGAACCCCTTTCAGCAGAAATGGAATCACAGACTCCAGCACAGCCAGGGCTCCACTGACAGCTGTTACCACAGCAACGCCAACATCCCCTGTACCTAGGATGTGAATCAGGCGGCTCCCCACCCAGCCTCCCCCTCCACAAGCCTTGCAAAGGCCCTTCCACCTCTGAGATCTGTGATCACCAACGATCACCAATGCCGGCATGGCTTTTGTCATTTTCATATATTCTCCCTCTGGTCACCAAGTCCTGCTCTAGATTTAAGTGGTTATTCATCAGAACTTTGGATGCTGGTTACTACGGGCACCTCACAGCCTGCTTCCTTTGTCACCTGTTAATTCTCAGTGAGGCTAGCTGTGAGCGTGGGTACCACTGCCCCTGATCCGGGACCAAGGCACATCCATGCTTTCCAGACAAGTCAGGGCCTCTGGTGATGCCTGGGAAAGAGTAACACCTCTAGTCCCAGCTGTGGAAAGGCTGTCAACAACCCAGAGCTAGTGACATCCCTCCAACCCAGGTCTGCAGCCATCTGTCCAATAAGTTAACAATGTGTTACTTTGTTTCCCGTTCATCCCTGGGAAGCCCTTGTATCTTGGCTTGCCATTCCAGGATGTACTTTCCATTGAGAAATAGGGCCTGTGTAATGCAGACCACCATCTCCCCTGAAAATTGAATGAGGTAGCCTCAAGGAATTGGTGCTGGGCAAGGGGCTTGCAGAGGTGGGGAGCAGGGGCAGCCCTGGAGAGCCGGCCCAGCACAGAGTGTATAAGGAGGGGGATGCTCGGAGATTTCCAAGGAAGGGGAAGAGGGCCAAGAGTCAACCAGGGTGCTCCGCAAGGCAGAGACCGATGCCATTAGCCCACGGCCCATTGCTCCTGATAACTCCATCACGTCCTGTTTGCAGAGCCCAGCAGAGGGGACAGGGGATCGATACATCACTTCGTATTCGCACACTCCCTGCCCTCCAACATCAATGTGTGGTGAAAAGACTTCCTCTGACTCAGGTCATGTGGTCCATCTGCCTCGAATACCCTCCAAAGGGACAGAACATTATCAGGGATGAGCATGAGGTATCTGACATGTTCGGGGGAGGCACTGTTCCCGCCCCCAGGACGCTCACGACCAGCAGGAGAGCTGCCCCACCCTGGCCTCATGGGGGAGGACGATCTGGGAGGGGCCTTGAGGTTTTTATAAGGCAGGGCTGGGGGACCAAGCCGAGCAGAGAACTGAGAGGTACCAGCCCAACCGCAACATCACCCAGCTCCTAGCTCTGCAGGTAAGCGCACTCAGGAGGTGAGGGAAGAGGACTGATGGGACCCACCTCCCCATCAAGTTCCCAGGCTCGTGAGTCCAGGGTTGGGACTCTTCCCTTAGCCCAGGGTCATGCTAGGTTTCAGCTCCAGGAACCACCCTGACATCCCACCCAGTTGCTGCCCTGCCCCGCCCCTCCCTCCTGCTGCTCACCCAGCCCTGTGAGGTGAGCAGGACAAAGGCTATTCTCCCAGCTGGTGCAGGTGAGAACACTAAGGTCCAGAGGGAAATGTGACTCGGCAAAATCATACAAACCATCGGTCAGGACTGGGACCCATCTCAAGCTCTTGTCCTAGACCAACAGTGTCTAGAAGAACTGTCCTTGATGCTGGTAATGTTCTGTGTCCTCATTGCCCAGTGCAGTATCGACCAGCCACATGGAAATGTGGCCAGTACCTGGGAGGAATATTAATTTAAACATAAAGAGCTGGAGTGCCTTGGTGGAGTAGCAGTTGGGTGCTGTCCACATACATCCCAAGGACCCATATTATGCTTTCCCCAAACTTGATTCACCCTGACATACAGATGCAAATGGTGATCATTTAACTTTTCTGTAAAGCAAAGGTACAGGCAGGAATAAAGACAAGCAGGCAAGCAGGGAAGAAGACAGAGAAGGAAGAAATATCTTTATTTTGATTTAGTTGTTAATCTTTTTAAAAATCACCTGTAGAAGTGACTTTAAGTCACTACGAGACTTAAACATCTACAGAGCCACCCACGGGGCCTCAAATTCTGCAGAACAGTTTGGAAAACCATAGGTTTTTAATTCCCCAAGAGAAGTAGTCATTGAAATAAGCGTAGGTAAGCAGGAAAATGGCAGGCTGGGGGCCCTGCAGAGGCTGAAAGAAGGGGATGGAAGAGGAAACCCCAGACCAGCCAGCAGGGTGTTTCAGGTCCGGGTCTCTGGGCTGCCAGGACAGTCCCACCTCTAAGTCCCTCTCTGCTCTGCAGACGAGATGCAGCGACTGCACGTGTGTGCACTGGTCTTTGCACTGGCTCTGGTCACCTTCTCCGAAGCTACTTGGAAGCTCCGCTCCCGGCAGCAGGACACACCTGCAGATCCAGGGGCCACTAGGGACCTGGAGCCACATAGGCTAGATCGACTGCGTCCAGCCTCTCACCACCGAAGGCAGCTGGGGCTGCAGGGTCCCCCTCACCTGGTGGCAGGTAGGAGTTACTGACAGTCAACCCTGCCTGCCTCCTCCAGCCAGGGCTGGCTGAGGTCCCCCCAGAATCTAGAGACCAAGCATCCTTCTCGATCCTCACTATCTCTCCACCTCTGACCCTCAGACCTGTCCAAGAAGCAGGGGCCATGGCTGGAGGAGGAAGAAGCAGCATATGGATGGATGGACTTCGGCCGCCGCAGTGCTGAGGAAGAGAACGAAATCCCGAGAACCTAGCTTGGAGCCCAGCACCTCCCACCACCCCAGCCCCTGCCAGAGAGAAACCACTCCAAATAAACTAGCTTCCAAAGGGTCACAATGTGTCAAGCATCGTCCTGGGGCAGGGGTGGGGAGTTGGTGGGGACAGGGAGGAAAGTTGAGCAGCGCCAGGGGCAGGGACCACAGCGAATGCCTCTCTCTGTCCCCAGAGTCTACCACTGAACAGGAATTTGCATGTGTGGATGGGAGATCAGGTGGGGGTTCGAAGCTAGATGAAGTGTTCTAAACAAGAAATCAGACTGTGTCCCTCAGTTCTAGGCCTCCAATGCTTCCCATCACATTTGGGAAAAAACAACTCGGGCACATCCTGGTGGCTTAATGATTGAGTCCACTGGACACATCCATCCCAAGGACCCAGATATGAGACCGGGGGCCAGAGAAACAACAAGATGAACGACTAAATAAAACAAATAAATACTTTTTTCTCCTCTCTCTTCCTGGCTACCTCTGCTCACCTTCATTCCTGCCTGCACCTTTCCTAAAAAAAAAAAAAGGAAAAAGAAAAAACCTACACTCCTTGCCAAAGTCCTAAGAACCAGGGCGCTGCTGTCCTCCTGGTGATGATGCCATGGAAGCCACATTCCTTCCTCCTCTCTCTCCCTCTCTCTCACACAAACGCATCATGTTCCTGCCTGCTCAGAATTTTTTCCATGCTGTTCCCTATGCCTGAAATATTTTTTCCTAGGCTCAAACATGGCTGGCTCTCCCTTTTCTCCTTGAGGTCTTGGTTGAAATGCCACTTCCCAAGACGACCAAGCTTTCTGCAACTTACCCTCACACACAAATGCCATTTATTCTCCAATCACAGCATAGTATTTTCCATACAGCACAGCTCACCAGCTCTAGTTATTCAACTTTCCAGTTGATTATCTGCCTTCCTGGTTAGAGGGGAAACTCTGCAAGAATGAGAACTACATGTCCTTCTTCCCTTCTTCCCTGCCAAATCCCCAGCGCCAAGTCCAGGAGGTGCCCAGTAAATGGTTTTGTCAAACAGATGGGTTAGAGGCTGACGCAGGCACTTGATGTTTCACCCCATTCCCCCTTGTTCTTGTGTGTTTTGCCTGCATTCTACCACAGGCACACTGTTCCCATCTGAGGGCTCGCTCAGTGCCAGGCAGGCTGGAAATACTGGGAGTCAGTCCCCCTTCTGGGCAGAGATAGACAAGAGCTGGAGGATAAACAGGCCAGCTCTCCCACCCTTTGAGTGGGGTATTCTCTTCTCTCTGGAGGTCCCAGCAGGACTGAGCCTGAGTTATGAGTGACCTGCTCAATGATATCTTCCTTTTCATAAAGAAAAGTGAAGGCAGGAATGAAGAGGAGCAGAGGCAGGCAGGAAGCGAGTGGAAGAAGAAATATTCTATTTATTTTTATGTGGTTGTTTATCATGGTGGCTCCTGCCAGCCTGGGGATGAAAACCCAGGACCTTAGGATGTGTGTGGACCCTCCACTTCGCCTGGGCGTGCCCCAGAGTACTGAGAAAGGGGTCAGAAGACTCATCCAGGTAGGCTGCCAGAATGGAATTACGATGTCGGACAAGCGCACTCACAGATGACCATGGTGCCCAGAGGACCTGGAGAACGCTCCTTTCCCAGAGGACACGGGACGTGTTAGTGAGGAAATTCTCAGCTGTGGTTGTGCTCTGCAGGCCAGGGCTGATGGACGAGATGCTGCTGGAGACCTGGGCCGCCTCATGCCGACGGAAATGACAGGATTGCAGGACAGCACCCAGAGGGCAGTCATCAGAGGCAAAGTGCATGTAATTACTGTGATAAGGAGAAAGATCAAAATGGCGACCTTAACTAACCACAGGCGTGCGGCCGTGGCTCATCAAATCACAGTGAGCCCAGACTTGAGATATACGGATGGCTCAGGAGGGTGCTGTTTGACCTTATACAACCAGGTCATTCAAGAGCAGATGAGCCAAAGGCCGATGTCAACTGCCAACACAGAAAATCATGACCCTTTGCCTGCTTCCCAAATCTGCATCCGTTCTTAGAACCAGCCATTGCTCAGCATCATTGATACCCAGAGGCTTAGCCATGTGTTTCAAAAGTCATCACCTACAGGGTCTGAGGTGATGCACCAGAGAACCCAAATGCCATCACCTTTCCCAAATGAAAGAGAGAGCAGATCTAGGCAGGGTGACAGGTGGGGTCCTGCTGTGAGGCTATCTCCCAGCAGGCCATGGGCTCTGTGGATACCCATGTGGCCACCCCTTGCTCCGAGTGCATGATTCGCATGGATATACTTAGCAGGTGGCAGAACCCCCCATTAATTTCCTGTCACATCGAGCAGGAGCCATCATGGTGGGAAAGGCCAAGTGGGATCCCTGAAGCTCCCCTCCCACTCACAGTTCCATATCTCAGGGAAAATGCCAGAGACCAGTGCCATCCTTCAAGACTACAGGGGTGATGGCCTCCACCATGCGGCTGTTTAATTCACAGGCATGACCCCTGAAAAAAATCAGATGGACTATTGTAACTCCTTAAACACTACCAATGGCAGCCGTGCCAATGTGGTATCTTCTAGAACAATTGGTTGTGCTGCTGTTGATCTGAATACTTTGAGTTGCTTTCTGATCAGGAAGGATCAGAAATAGGTCTTGTTGCTCCCTGGTGGCCTAGCGTCTAAGTCTGCCACCTCTAGTCAGGAGTAGTCCACATACATCCCAAGGCCAAGGAGGGCAACCAAGACGAGCAACTAAATAAAATAAAGTGCTTCCTCCTCTTTGTCTGCCTGCCCACCTTCATTCCTGCCTGCCCCTTTCCTTAAAAAAATAAAGAAGCAGTTCTCACTTAACTGGAACAGCGGAGCCATCCATGGTCTTGTCCAGGCTTGTGTTAACCCTCCCAGTCTCTGTCACCAAGTAATCAAAGGGACTGTGATCACCTACACATCCTGCAGAGTGTCACATCAGTCTAATTCACTAGTGCCATCATGCTCGTGAGACCTTGTAAGCAGCGAGTGGCACGAACTCTGGGCCCCCTGGAAAGGCACATGTGCACCGAAAGTCGAAGCATCAACCTGCAGAGACACTCAGGAATTCTGGTGATGTCCAGGGACGCGGTGGCTAGGGTGGACCTTTTCTAAAAAGGAGACACGGGGCTTGCTGGGATTCTTCGATGCAAGCAGCTGGCGACCTCCAGATGCCCGCCGCTTTTCCAGGGCCCAGGCCAGTTGCCCCGGGGCCACAGGGCCCTTGGAACTTGAAGCGGGTCCAAGGTGCGCCCGAGTGGCCCGGCACCGACTGGACATTGTATTTGAACTCACTCTGGGCTCCTGCTCACGAACCAGGGTCCGAGGCCAGATGAGCTCCAGATCCCAGATGCTCCTCGCCGTCCAGACGCCCTTGCCTGAACAGGAGGGATGTGGGGTTCGGCAAAAGGCTCTGGAGTGGGACTGGCAGTGGGCGGGGGGGGGGGGGG
>RJWH01004784.1:34536-96103 GCA_004363575.1 Solenodon paradoxus | reverse complement strand
TCACCTTCTGGGATTCCCACTATTCTAATATTGTTTTTCCTGTGACATCAGATAGTTCTCTTAGCGTTTCTTCATTTTTTTGCATTTAATTTGTTTTTCTTCTTCTTCTTGGCTCCTTTCTGCATTACTGTCTTGTATATCACTAATCATTTTCTCCATTTGGGTTATTCTAGTTCCATAGCTCTCAATATTTTTGCTAGTTTCATTAATTACCTCCTTTAAATCCTGTGTTCTTAGCAGTTTTCTTTGTAGAGCTTCAACCTCAGCCTTTTGGTTCTTAAGTTTTCGTTTAAGTTCTTTGTTTTGTTTATCTGAATTTTCTTTTAATATTCTGAATTTCTTTATGATCACAGACTTGAATTCATTATCTGTTAGATAAACTATTCTTCTGTGTCTTCAAAGTTAATTTCTGGTGGGCTGTCATTTTTGTTGTGATTTAATTTTCTGAGGTTTCAGGGTGTGTTGTGTCCCCCCCACCATGATTTGGGATCTTGTTAATCTATTGCTTTTTAAAAAAATTTATGCCAGGAATGATCAATTTTTCTTTTCTTTCGTATTTTTGACCCTTACATGCTTTCATAATGTGTTTTGCTATGTCAGAGAGTGATGATAGCTGCTGGGTGGGGTTGGTCATGTGGCGGCGGTGTAGTGGTCATCTGGGAGGCTGCAGTTTTTCAGTTCGATTAGGGGAAGTTAGGCTTGCTTTGCTACTGCAACTATGTTGACTGGGGCTATGTGACTTGAGCCTGCTGTCTGCACTTTAGTCCTTTGTAGTCACCAAACCATCAGGGTCAAGTCCTTTCCACGGGCTGCTCTTCCAGGGCCTTAGCCACTGGTTCCCAATTGCCAGGGTTCCAAGGCCCTCAGTGTGTATTGTTGGGTGCACAGCATCTGTATGCTCCTGTTCTTTCTACTTTCAGTGTTTTCTTCCTCTGAACCTTTTCTAGTAAAGAGTTCATCACAGAAATCACAGAAACCTTTGCCCTGCTCAGTTTGACTCAGGCTAGTGGCTCCCTGCTCTGTCTCAATTTAAGTTGTGAGAAGTTAGGGAGACTGCCTGTGCTTTTTCCAAAAGAGAAAACCGAGGCAGCAATGAAACTACTGCTCTTCAAATTCTGCACAGTTGAGCTTTTATTATTCCTTCTCTTTGAAATCTCCTGTCTCCTAGAGAGTTAAATGATCACCAAATTTATTCAAACCACATTGAAGCTATCTACAAAGTCAGAGATTGAGGATTCTGACTTGATTAGGTCTCTTGACTCCCAAGTTATTGACCTCTGATCCGGGATACATCCCCTAAATTCATAGAGAATTATTTGCCCCTCTTTAGAAGGGACACAACTTTGTTCCAATTATAAAATATTGCAGGTGCACTTCTTGTGTCCCTGATAACTTTAGGAAAATAAATAGGAATTTCTTTCATATCTCAAATTAAAACCTGTCAAATATTCCCTCTTTATATATGACTTGTCAGTAATAGGAGATACAATTACATATATTTAGGCTTCTAGTTAACACAGTATAAGATACATCAGATTTTAATTTTTAAATGGGTTTTCAGTGAGGTAGTATTATGTACTCCATTGGAGGAATGAGACAGAGGAATTTCCTTTTCTTGTGTAAATATAAATCGAGTATTGAATGATTATTGATTTTCATTCTGTCTGTCTGAATCTGGATGTACTTCTTAACCAGAAAACATTTTTTACCACTGGAGATCTACCTGACAAATTCAGAAGGAATGGGGGGATTTGGAATGTATGATGATATGGTATAATTTTTATGCATGTGTAGGAATGACCTGGTTACATCACATTGTTTGAGGATACGCAAAAGACCCTTGTCATGAGTGTATCTGGGGATTGTGTTTCTGCGAGGAATAATCAGCGTAAAGTCCCTGAGAAAGGTGCTTGTTTTAGGTTAAGAAAAAGAACCTAGTTTGTTGAGGGAAATAAATCAGAGATGAGGCAAAGATATAAGAAGCATGTGGAATAGCTATGATATTCCAGCCCCAAAGATTTGCATATCAACAAGAAACACACATGTGTGAACATGTGCACCCCTCCACTCACTGCGGAGCCTTACTTCCTGTATGGTATGCCTGACTTTCTAATTCCAAACATCATGTTAAGGATAGAAGTTTATACAATTAATACTGGTAAGATCAGAAATTCTTTTCTCTAAGGAATGTGCAAATAGTTCCAAGATTTCAACTTTGTTAGCTTCTCAAGGCCCCATAGACTTGGTAATCAACACTTGATGCTTTATTATGTGTCTGTTTTTAAGTTAAAATTGAATGTTGTTCACTGAAAAGAGAGAAAAAAGAAAGAACGAAATATGTTGGGAAGAGGATGAAACAGATCTTGTAGGTCAGGGACACAGAGATTTTGAGCTGTGAAAAAATTAAAGAATCTTTGCTTTTGAGAGCATTCAACTCTCACTGTATTTCTTTGCTAGTCATCAAGTATGAGATAGGCAAAATAAATTTGTTCTCAGAATATAAGCAGTGCTACTTTATCTGTGCAAGCAACTTACTGGTTGAACTATCAAGGAAAGAAATGAGCAAAAGAAATAACAACTCATGAAAGAATATTGATGCCACGAACATTCAGCATTTTTATATGAAGTAGTAGAAGATTTGGCTTTCTTTGCCTGTTTCATATTTGTTTTCTTATGATATCCTCTAGTAGATGAAGGAAGACTGTCTCATATTTTCAATGTAATATCTTTTTTGTTATTCTGGGCTTTAACATTATCTGATTTTTGTTTTTCTTTTTGAAAAGTTCAATGGCACACTCTAGTCCTGGTTCAAGTCTTATTGTAACATTCACTGTTGTCCCCAATGTTTTATCAAATCCTACTTACATCATGACAACACCATTTACAGTGTAAGTTTGCTCATAATATTTCTAGAGCATTTATGTCACATGCACATCTATTTCAGTGTAATGTGGCTTCAACATTATAATACAAGTATTACAATTTTGTTGCTTACCTTTGTTTATTCACAGATGTATCTGATTATACATACACTTGTATAGAATCAAATTTAGGAAACTCAGAATTTTCTGAATAAAAATCATGGCAGAGTAAATGAAACCAGGTCATGTAAAGTGGTTTAATAACCCATATACATCCTATGGAACATTGAAAGCAAACCAAAATATTTGAACATAAATTGAACAATATCAACATAGATTAATAATCAGCAAAGATCAAGGCATAAGATAATACATGACAAATGTATGTAGACTTTCTCACATAGTTGCAGAAGTTTTAAAAACATTTTGATTGAACCAGGAATCAAATGTCCATATATAAGGATATTAAACATCTGAAAACTTTTTTTTTGGTTTTGTTTCAAAGGTTGGTTTGTTTCAGAAAGACTGATGTAAATGGTGTGTCCTCTAGAAGGAAATTAAGTGGTTCCTCTCTCACAAATTATATGTTTATATCTAATTATTTTTAATTCTTTCACTGCTTAGTATTATTTTATCATTTATTTACTGCTATATGATTTTTAAGATATTGTCTTTGAACCTCATTCTGTGTGTATATTATTTAAAAATCAAAGGCAATTAAAGCTCATAGCAAAAGTAAAGAAAACATTTTTGGTGATCACGTCAAAATCAGTGATCAGAGCCTCTTAATTAAGGTTATTGAATCATAAGAAGTAGACATATATAAAATAAGATTTAAAACATGTTCATAAAGCATCCAACCAAACTCAATTGTTATAGTTATCTAAAATAGTTTGAAATGCTACCAATTATAAAAAAATAGACATGTATTACAATAGGGACTTGTAATAATAAGCAATGAACAAGGTAATCGAACAGATTCCTCTTTTATCAAACTGAGAAATAGTTTTAAAAAGTATGCACTTTCTTTCACCCTCACCAGACTGGAGAGAAACAATTGGTCATACCGATGGGTTGGAATTTTAAAGAGGATTGGGTACACTCTCTAACTTAGCTCAGAACTTTTAGCTGTTACAACTCAGGTTTATGGAGACAACCTGAAAACAGACATAAATATCACACAGAGATATACATAACTTGGGATTCTTAGTCTTCATGTTAATGATCTTCACTTTCTGAGGTGGGTTCTGTCCCCTCATGTAAGAGTTTAGAGCATCCCAGGGTCCATCCATCTTCCCTTTTTGGTATCCTAAAGCGTGTCTGAACATTCCTGTCAATACCTTGGAAACATCTCCTTTGGAGAGAATTCGTTGTTAACTATGCCCCCATATTTCGAAGCTTTGATATCCTAGTAATTTAGTGAGAGAGAATATAACAGAGCATTTAGTTAGAAATGGCACAGTCACACAATGAAATATATACATGATTAGCTTATAAACACTCATTATAATAGGGGATTAGAGGGACTTCTTTAAGGTGCTATTGAGTAAGAAGGAAAGGGGGAAACATTGGATAAAAAGATTAGTGGCATCTACATTTCACCTACAATGCTCATATATTTCCCTTTCTATGTTGAATTTAAATGTGAGGGTATAGTAATTTGGTGTTGGGTGTGGTATGAAATCCATAAAGACTGAGCTGAACTTTTAATATAAAAAGTATAGTGTAATGTCAACAAAATAAAACAAAGAAAATTCTGTGCAATATATGAGGATGTGTTTGCATCATATATAAAATTTTAACTGAAATCCTTTGAAACAAGTTACGACAGAATACATTTGTGTCAAGTGAAGTGGTTCAAACCAGTTATGAAAATAAAATTGAGTGGAAATTCAAAATCATCATGTAAAAGAAAATGTAACCCATAATCTTCATTTAATTAAGGACATGGGTCCTTAATTCAAGATTGTATCAGCAAGGACTAAGACATAAAAGAATAAGTCAATCTTTCAAAATGAAAGAATGGTGCAGTATCTAAGTTACATTTTTAAAATATAGTTAAGGATTCAAAATATACTCATGTTTGGTAAGGGGACTGAGAATCAAACTGAAAGAATATTTTCAAAATGATTCCTAAACATAATACAACATTTGGAAATAGTTGTCCTCAGAAGAACAAAAGGAGCAGGAGTAACAGAGATGTGGACAGTCGTTGGAAGTATGTGTAAATGATGCTTTATACCTTCAAGCATCAGAAAAAACACTCATTTACATTTTTTGAGTAAGGATAACCAAATGAAGAATATTTAAGTGAAAACTCATGATTTTCAGTGACAAAATTTTAAAAAATCAATGGAGAGCACATAATATGACTCATGAGTTTTAGAATACAAATATATAAATGTTACACAGTCTGCACAAATATATGCATAAAGTATTATGTGTCAAACTGTAAAATTGATGAAAATAATTCAATTCTTTGAATGAATGCAATCAAAACTGTGGAAAAGCATGAAAAGCTCACTATTGAGAAGTGAAGAACTCAAAAGATTTTTTCCAATAGAGATATTAGTTGACTAATACACAAATATACAAAAAAACTTTCTCTTAAAGAGAGAGGTGAATATGAGAAATGTATGTCTCTGGTATTTCTGGTGTAAAGTCACTCTTGCAATTGTTCATTAGTCAACTTTTGTTATCAGTAAGAAGATGCAGTCATATACTCAATCTAACAAAGGAACTCATTGATTATTGTCTCTCCACAACTTATACCTTATTTCTCTACACAAATATTAAAAAAGCATTTTTGTACTGAAATTTAATTTTTCTGAAGGACTTATACCTCCCATTTTCTCTTCTAACTGGGATCCCATAACCACCATTGGATAGTCAGCATTGACACTTGCGTTTCTGACTTCATATTCACTTCTTTTCTGGGATACTACATCACTTTATTAACTAGCAAATACTTATAGTGTTCTGGGCTCTGGACTAGGATGAATTATCTCTGAGTAAACTTAGGTCAGTGTTTTTACCTACATATCCTTTGATCAACTCCTGCAGTATTTACTGGGTTTACACGCCCCTGGATGGGGTCCCTGAGAAGAAAGTCTCAATACTGATGTCCAAAATATTCCTGGGTTGATCATGAGAGAATGCGAAACTCTATTTCCTGGCAAGATAACAGAAAGAAAGAGAGCATTGATTCCTGCCAGGAATTAGGACTCCAAAACTAACACAGGTGTTCTGTCCACGGCCATGCTGTGCAAGCTGAGGGTTGGCAGAAAGCAGTACTTACATTCCTGTGTCTGTTCATTAGCAACTTTCCCTCCATGTACTATAGACTCTAATTGATTTCCCTGTGGACACTAGCCTGGACAAAAGGGTATTCTATCCTACTCTGTCTCTGTTTCCAGAAGACTGAGTTGTTAATTGTGAGTTCAGTTTTTATGATTCGTTCTCCTTGAAATTTTCTGTTTCCTAGAGAGTTAAACTCTCACCAACTTATTCAACCCTAGTTAAAGTTTTCTGCAACGTCAGAGATTGAATATTTACTACTAATTAAGTCTCTTGACCCTCAAATCATGGACTTCTGATAGGATAGATCCCTTAAAATCATAGAGAATTACTGTTTTCCTCATCAAAAGGGTCACAATTTTGTTCATTTATAAAAGTTTGGGAGGTGTATTCCTTTTCTTCTTGGTATTTTTTTGGAAAACAAATAGGAATTTCTTTCATCTCAAGTCAAATTCTATCATTTCGTCCCTCATTATAAATGAGTTGTCAGTAATTTGAGACATTCAGATAGCCTTGGATTCCCAGTTTAGCACAGTATAGGAATTGTTGGATTTAGATTTTAAGGTAGTTTTTTCAATGAGATATTACTCTCATTTACTCCATTTAAGGAATGAATCTGAGAGGGATTTAGTATTCTGGTGAAAATATAAATTCATTTGGAATGTGTATTAATTGTTACTTTATTTCTGATTGTGATTCTCAACCAGAGAAACATTTTCACCACTGGGGACATATTTGGCATTTCAGAACGACTTGTGTGAAATACCCACAACATATAGGATAACACCCAACGCAAATAATTATTCAAACACAAGTCTACATCGAAAAATGAAAAAAAAAACATGTTCTCACCAGCATTTATCCAAATTTATTTTGTTGCAATGAACCAGGTGTATCTAATTCAAAATCAAATTCTGTTTTTATAACACTCCAGGATATGTTTATAGTGAAGGTTTTGGTCTGTGGGCTGCATTGTCATTAGCTAGGATGAGTCCTATTATCGGAGACAGATGTAGGTAGTTCTAGGTTTTCTGTACCAAAAGTTTGCTTTCTCAGTAATTTCCAAAGAGATGTGTAAGGTCTTTTCACTCACTTTAGAATCACTACAGAGGTTGTGATTAGCTTATGTTTGGTTCTCCTAAATATAATGACTTTTTGATGAACAATAATCACTTTCTTTAATTTCTCTATCCCATACATCATTTGGAAATATGTTTTAGGTATCATGACATTTCCCCTGCTTATTTCAGAATGCTCTACCCCAAATGAGGATAATTGCTACATAACCAAAATTACTACAATGCTTGAAATAAGTCTCATAATTCTATCTTATCATCTAAATTTTATCTACAGCAAAAATCTCCACGTATACCAGCAAGTCTTAGTTGTCTTTTTGTGTGTAAAGTCAGGCTTCAATCTAAATTCACAATTGCAGTAATTTGTATCTCTTTAGTCTCTGGTCTTTTCATTTGTCAAGACACTGACATTAATTTTTTCAAAAAATTTGATAACTTATTTTCAAAGTATTTTCCATATATTTTGTGTTTTAGATTTATGTTTGTGACTCATTTTTTTATTTAATTTTTTTCATATCTTGTTATAGAGCTGCCTCATTTCATTTTTTTGCATTTGGCTCTCCAGTTTTCCCAATACCACTGTGAAAAATAAATTCTCCATCATATGGTGGTTTCTCATTTTCCATAAATTACCTAACCATAAATACATTTTTATCTCTAATATAATTCTATTCCATTGATACATGTATGTTTTTATCCAGTACCATGTTTTTATCTCTAATATAATTCTATTCCATTGATACATGTATGTTTTTATCCAGTACCATGCAGTTTATTTAAATTAATTTTATTCAAGTAATGTTGAATTTTAACATTAACTTGGTTTGAGGTATACATGATATAAAATTTACATCTGTATATAGTACTGAAGGTTTACCACTATTTCCCATTTTACCTCACTTTATAACCCCCTTTACATGACTTCCACACCTTCTTGCACTCTATGATTCGTCTTTTTTATCCCCACAAGTCTATTGTTTTTGATGTCTTTTATTGTTGAATTTTGATTATCTGTTTGCTTTCTATCTCTATACACATCATATGAGTGATATCATAGGATGTCTGTCTTTTTCCGTCCGGCTTAGCTTGCTAAGCATAATTCTCTCCAAGTCTATCCAAGTTGCTGCAGATGGCAGTATCTCTCACTTTTGATGGCCACGTAATATTACATTGTGCATATATACTACATCTTTGTTGATGGACATATAGATGGTTTCTAGCTCTGGGCTGTTGTGAATAATGCTGCAATGAAATGAGGGTGTGGATACCTCTGTAAATAAGTGTTGTGATTTTAGGGTTAAATACCCAGTGGACGAATAACTGGTTCATATGGAATTTCCTTTCTCAAGTCTTTGAGGAATCTACATATTGCTTTCTCAAATGGTTGCACCATTTTATATTCTCACCAACAATGAATAAGAGTTCTCTTTTCTCCACATACTCTCCAAAACTTATTTATTATTATTTTTTAGATGTTACCATTCTCACTGGTGTTAAGTGATATCCCATTGTTATTTTGATTCGTATTTTCTAATGACTGCAGAAGTAGAACTTATTTTTATGTACCTGTTGGCTGTTTGAATGTTGACATTGGAAAAGAAATTTGATAACTATTGTTTGTCATATAGGTCAAAATATCAGCATGCGATATCTTCATAGTTTTTCTTTTTTTCTCATGATCGCTTTGGCTATTTGGGATCTTCTGTGATTGTATGCATATTAATTTTTGTTGTATTTCCTTGAAAAATATCAGTGTAATTTTGATAAGTGTTGCGAACAATTTATCGAGTGCTTTAGGTAGGTCATCTTACTATCAATGCCAATTTTTAGTAATCATGAATATGGAATATCTTTCCATCTGTAACTTCTTGCAAGTTTTTTCACAATATCTTATAATTTTTCACTGTACAGGTATTAATTCTCCTTAGTTAAGTTTATTCCAAGTATTTAATTTATTATGTTTTGTAATTGGCATATTGTCTAAATTTCCTTCTCTTTATGCTATTGTATATAAAAATAAAAAAATTTTCTATCTTATTTTGTAACTCGTCACTTTACTGTAAACATTTATTAATTCTATTTTTTTGTGTGTGGAGGCCTTAGGGTTTTATGTGTAGATTATCATGTCATCCTTAATGTCAATTTTACTATTTTTCAAATTTGGAATCTTTTTATTTCTTCTTGTTGCTTAATTTCTCTGGTTAGAACATACAATAGAATACAGAATGCTGTGGTGAGAGTGGATACCCTCTTTTTGTTCCTGGTCTTGAAGGAAATACTTTCAATTTTTCACCATTGAGTATGATATTGACTGTGGATTTATCATATATGACACTTTTTTTTTAATGCTGAATTATATTCATGTTTCCCAATTTTATGTAGAGGTCTTTTTATCATAAATGGGTACTGAATATTATTGTGTGGTATAAGACATGAATAGGTTCAATATTTTAAACCACCTTTATGTCCTTTGAATAAATCCTCCATGTTCATCATGGGTAATATTTTAATGTATCATTGAATTTGGCTGATATTTTGTTGAGTAATTTTTCATCTATATTCATCAAAGTATGGTTCTAAAATGCTTCTGTGATGTCATTGTCTGGTTTTGGTATCAGCGTAATGTAGGCCACCTATAAAGGACTCAGATGTCTTACTTTTCTTTAACTTTAGAAGCGTTTGAGAGGGTATTATTAATTATTCTCTGCAAGTTTTTAAAAATTCACTAGTAAGGTCATCTGGCCCTGGGAATTTAACTTTTGGTAGATGTTCATTTACTTCTTATATTCATTGATTGTATTATATCTATTATAATTTTCCATTTTCTATGACCCTGTGTCATGAATGATATAGGTATTATGCTCCTGAAAGGGAACAGTCATTGTGAAGACTCTAAGAAATGTGCTTGTTTTAGTATAAGAAAAGGAAACCAGTTTGCTGAGAATGTTACCAAGAGAGAATGAGGTGAATGATTCAGATCGTCGAAGAATGAAACAGTGTTCTTTCTACTGCTGAAATTTTGTGTGAAGTAATTAAAAATCTATCCTGAATGTTTGAGTGGATCAGTCCAGTATCTTCTGTCATTTGATTTCTGAATTCAATATTATGAGTCACCTTGTAATATATGAGCTAAGGCTTTCTTGCCCCAAGAACATGCCCTATGAATAGGAGACATGTACCTGATGATTTTTTTCTCAAAATAATGACCCCTATATAACCAGCTCCCTAGAAATTCTGTCACCATTGTTATCTCCCGTTACCCAGACAGCCACTATTTTGATCACAACTCTGTACAGTGACACTTTCTGTATGTTAAAAGCATGATAGTATCTCTCAGTTAATGTGTCTTATTTCACATGGTCTTCAGTATTGTAGGATATGCTTGTACAGCAAATATCTCTGTATAGTTTTATAGTATTCGATATGTGCCTGTTCCTCACTCTATGTATCCATAATTTTTCATATGCAGCATTTAATTATTCAATTTTTGACTTTAAGAAGTTGGCATTTACTAGCTCTATGATAAATGTATATGATGGCTTTTTTACAAGAAAACTGTATTCCATGACAAATGCATATTCTGCTGATTCCTAATCTTCATGTCCACAATCTTCCTACCTTTGTATTTGGTTAAAATATTTCTATACCTCAATTATAAAGATTAAATTATGCAAATTATCATTTGAATAGTATGATTTCTGTTTTTTTTTGTTTTTTTTGCTTTGCTTGTTTAAAAAACAAACTGCTTTTGGTGAAGAAACGGCCATTTTCAGCTTATCCCATCATGTTGTCCTTTGATAAGGACTATTCAAGAAATAGTCCTCTATTTTTCTATCCTTTATTTTAGCTAAACTTATTTCATGCTATTTTTCTTTTTTGATTCTTATGGGATTAAAAATTATGGAGATACCATTGACCTAAAATATAGCGCAATTTAATGTCAGTAAAAGGATATATGGATGCCCATGAACATGATGAACTACATATATTGCCATGGCGTTAAGATTTATTTTTACATAGGAGCAGTGAAAGTCATGACTGCACTTTAGTCAAGAAAAATAAAATAACTAAAAACAATGATTTCTTGAGAAGAAGTTAATCTATGGAGATTCATTTAATCCCTTGACATAAATGGGAATGTTGAAATATTTCAGTAGGGCGATAACATTAACTGAGATGAAATGACAAAGGGGAAAATTCAGGAATATCAGTTATCACTGTACTTAATGGTATGGAGCACAAAATTGTACAGAGATAAAGAAATCAAGTAAATATAAATTATAGGAAATAAATAGAAGAGGTATGTTCTCATAGCTGATTCAGAGATTGCAACATTTGGCTCAGATGTTAGTCCTGTTCTCACTGACGTTTGTACAGCATTAGGGCAATTGGCACTTTAGGACAACCTTCCCAAAGAGTCTTTTCAGAGCCTCCTTTATGTCTTTGTTCCTAAGAATGTAGATGAAGGGGTTCAACGTGGGTGTGACCACCATGTACATCATTGAGGCTGTTGCAGTTGAGTGTGTGCAGTGGAACCAGCAGAGCTAAGATACACTACAAAGCTTGGGCAATAAAACAAAGAGATGACTTAGAGGTGAGATACACAGGTGGAAAAAGCTTTATACTTCCACAAGTGGATGAGATTCCGTGTATGGAAGAAACTATCCTAGAGGATGAGTAAAGGATACCATCCAGGGGACCACCACCTAGAAAAGCAGTAAAAAAAGTATCACCAAGTTGTTGAGAAAAGTGTCAGATGGACCACGTGATTGAATTTATAGAAAAAGTGGGGGGATTTCTACATTTGTGCAGAAGGACAACCTCAACAGCTTCAAGTTTTGTAATAAGGGATGCAGAGCAATCATGACCCAGGACCCCAGAAGCAACAGTCCACAGAGCTGGGGCTTCATTATGACTGTGTAGTGCATTGGGTGATAGATGGCCACAAAGTGGTCTTGAGCCATCACATTCAAGAGAAAGTCATCGAATCCTCCAACGAGCATAAAAAGTACATCTGTGTGATGCATCCTGCTTAGGTGATGACTTTGCTCTGTATTGACATGTTCTTCAGCATCTTAGGGATGGTGGTGGTGGTGAAACAGATGCCTACAAAGGACAGATTGGAGAGGAAGAAGTACATGGATGTGTGGAGATGCAGGTCCGCCATGGCAACCAGGATGATTAGTGGTTTTTCCAGGAAAGTGATTATGTGCATGGAAAGGAAAATCCCAAATATGTGGATTGCATTTCTGGTTCATCTGTGAACCTCATAGGAAGAAATCCTGAGAGTCCTGTGTCATTGCCTGGTTCTGTGCGGTGGTGCTGACTACCAAGAAATAAATAGAAAAAAGTGACAAATTGTTCTGGACAGAGACATCTTTTCCTAGGGGACTGCTACAACTAATATTTTCTGAAAACTATTTAGAATATTTGATGTATGGATTCAGTTCATTTATGGAATCTTATACAATCACTAATTCACTAGCTATCCACCTCTCTAGCATCTCACTTTGATGTTATATATTTCACGTATCTAATGTGAAATTCTTTCATGCATTTACAAAACATAAAGTTCCTATTTCCAATGATGGTGAAAGAATATCATTGATAAAGTATATGGTATTTCAGATTATGACAGGTGATAGGAAAACATGAATGGAAGGATTTGGAATGTCTGAAGATATGGTATAATTTTTATGCATGTGTAGGAATGTCCTGGTTACATCACGTTGCTTGAAGATACACCACAAGGAAGAGACCGTATCTGGGGAGAGTTTCTGCAGAGGAATAGTCAGTGTGAAATCCCCAAGAAAGGTGTTTGCTTTAGTTTAAGAAAAAGAATCTAATTTTTTGAGGGGAATGAGCCAGAGAATGAGGAGAATAAGTAAGAAGTACGTGGAAGATCTATGATGTTCCAGCCCCAAAGACTTGTCATATCAACAATAAACACACATGTCAGCTTGTACACTCCCAACACACTCACTACAGAGACTTACTTCCTGTATTGTATGCTCGAATTTCTTATTCCCAAATATCATGATTAGACTAGAAGTTTATATGATTTATACTGGTCAGATTAGAAAGTCTTTCCTCTAAGGAGTGTGCAAATGGTACTAAGATTTCCACTTTGTAAGCTTCCCAGGGCCCTGTAGACTTGATATATTTTCTGCCCTGTCTTTAATGGAACATTAAATGTTGTTCAGCGAAAAGAGAGAGAGGAAAGAGAAATGTGTTGGGAAGAGGGTGAAAAAGATTTAATAGGTCAGGGACTCTTTTGTAAATTCTGAGCACTTAAAATATGAAAGAATCTTTGCTTTGAGGGCACACAAATATTGTCTTGCTACCCATCAAATATTATATGGAGGCAAAATAAATTTGTTCTCAGGACATAAGAAGTGCTACTATTTCAGTGTAAACACCTTACTGGTTAAACTGTCAGAAGCTTTGATATCCTGGTAATTTAGTGAGAGAGAACATAAGTGAAATCAAATGACAACTGTCTTTCTCTTCTGAGAATATCAATAAGCATAATTCCCTCTAGGTGCATCCATGTTGTTACAAATGGCAGGATTTCATCTTTCAAAATTTTTTCACACTTTTTGTTTGTATAGGTTAGGGTCTCAGAAATTGCACTCTGATGGAAATTTTTGACATCATTGAGAGTAGGGAAATCATCAAGGGGATAGAAGACTTTTGAGGGATTCTTAAGTGGACCAAGGAACTGAGCACGTTTCCAAGTTCTTCCTGAAAATCTATGGAGATATTCTCCATGGTGGTATTTGTCAATGTGAGACCCACCAGATTTGAACCTCATCTAAACTTGAACCAAATTTCAAGTTGGCATCTTGGATCTGGGTGGAATTAACTCACCTCTTTGAGAGATGCTGCCTGCCTCATGATAGCAAGTATGGATCACTGTTTATGTCAGGGACAGCATATAGAGGTAAACTATAATAGCAGTGTAAATGGCCTTCCTTAAGTATTCACTGTTTTTAGTACTCATAATAACCCTATTCTATAGATGAGGAATGGAGGCTTTGAGATTATGTCCATGGTCATATGGCTAATAGATGCATGTCTGCTTGTTTTCCCAAATCCCATTTTCTATTTACAAAACCAAATTCTTGCTCAATAATCATATGACAGAGACATCACCTAAGCTAAGCATCCTGTATTGTAATATGTTCATGATTATAGAATTTTGAAAGAGGATTTAAACGCTACCAGGTAAAGTGACACAAAACCCAGGACACTAATGCTTTTTCTTGGTAAGCTCAGTGTCTTAAGAATCATTTTAGCACACCAGACAGACAGAGTTTTACAGGAGTTAAAATTGAGACTACACTTGATCCAGTCTGACCTTCTACTGATGATGGTCCAGCATCTCTTTAATTTACATTGTGTTTTACTTTTTATTTTCCAAGTCTATCTACATTTCTAGCTTTCTTTATTATCTGTCCTCTCCCTGTCTCCATCTATTGCCTATTTATCAGCTACCCATCTATCCATCATCAATCATCTATCAGTCATCATCATCCATTATTTGTTTATTTGCTTAGTATCATAGATTCTCTTTGACTTTCAACCTGGCCTGCCTTCCAGAATTCCACTTCCTGAACCTGGACCTGACTGTGTTGACCTAACTACATATAGTATATGTTTATACAGTGAATTTCATCTCCCGGTTCACAGCTGGTGTCCACATTATGTTTTTCTCCAGTTGCTAGAGGCAGTTGGCTAATTATTCTTAAATCTACAACATGAGATATTTAAATATGTAAATGTTCATCATAGGATAGACGTATGATCAGATTCCAGGAGAGGATGAGGTTACCCACTTGCATTTGTATTCAATGAAAATAGCCTTGGATTTGATTTTTACTTTCCAGAATTTGATTTAAGATGCTTTGGGGAAGTGGGCCCGTTTACTCAGTTGTGTTCTTTCTCACTCTTCCTCATCTCTCTCCCCGGCTCCTACCTCCATGGGCTGTCTTTCATTTTGCAGTATCATGGTGACAGCAGCCAGTATGAGAGTTCCTGGCACCCCCCCAGACAGGGCTGGTCACCATTATCATTGTGCTCACATCGGTCGGCCTGCCCACTGAGGATGACACACTGCTATAGCTGTGGATTGGTTCCTGTGAGTGTTCTTAAGGCTTGGTCCTGGGTCCATCCCTTCTCACTCCCTGCAGGACCCCCCAACTCAGGGGCCTTCATTCCAGCAAGGACACAGATTTCTAGAATTTTAGAATGAAAGGGGGGCCTTGAAGAAAACCCTTAGCCAAAGCCTTTTGACTCTGAATTTCTTAGTGTTAATGTTGAGAGGAAGCATGGGGAGGAGAGAGTGATGGGGACTTTACCCATCACCCAGAAGAATCCTCCTTTACCTGTTTGATGTAGAAGTCAAAAAAAGGTGATCCATGGAACAAAGCTGACTGGAAAATACATTCAAATTACCATCAACTTTAAAAACAGGATGTTTACATAAAAATGATCAAGACTTTCATCTCCACCTAAGAGCAGTCAACCAGATCAAGAGTCCTTTAGAAGGTCCCCAGCCTGGTCCCCAGCATTATCTTCTTCATCCTTTATGTCCTAACACTCATGAATCCTGATTCTTCACATCAGAGGTGTATGTATTAAAATACTCTATTGGTGAGACAGAATGTGAGCATATCAGAGTTGGTCCAACCTGCTTTTGTTAGGAGGGGAAACTGAGGCAGGACCTGCCAATGTCATGAGATGTTGTTGAGATAGAACTGGACTATGAGCTCCAACTCTCAGACTCAGGGAGTGTCGTCTTTCACCTGACACTCCACAGCTCTTCAAACCCTGGTTAACAGTGCCTCCTCCTCTCCTCCTCCTCCAGTGACCGACTTTGCATGATGACCAACATCCTTGGACTTGATCAGAGAAGCTGTCATTTAAAACTTGTCTCAGTGGGGGTTGGAGCTGCAGGAAGCTGAGCTCAACCTCCCCAGCTTAGGAAAGCCCTGCAAGTCACTCATGGCACAAGAGAAGGGGAACTTCAGGGGATGTAGAGGCAATGAGAGTGCCATGTGAAGCCCTCCATCCAGTTGAGCCACCCAGAGGTGTGGTGAGGGGTCTGAGGAGGGTAATCTTGGGGAAACCCTTTCCAAATGACTGTGCACTGAATGCACATGCTCTGTCTGCCCTGTTTGGGGGAAACTGAGATAAAGGAGCAGGAATAAAAACTGTCCAAGTTTCTATCTTTCTTTGAGTGTTGCCTGAGAACTCTGAGGATGGAGAGCTGGGCAGAGTTTGAAATGTTACCCCTGGGGTTGGGGGTAAGGAAATTTTCAAGTGTCATCAGGTGAGGATTACCTTATCTTATTTTCTCAGGGAATGGCAGCACTGAAGATGGGAAAGAGAAACCATTATTTCCTTTCTCACCATGGAAGGATATCCAAGCCCTCTGTGATCTCTGGCTCTCTCACAGAACTCAGGAGGTTGTGATGCTCATGTTCATGGCTATTGCAGTGAAAAGACATAAATTGGAATCAGCAAAGACCCAAGGTACATGGGTCTGAGCCTTAAGAGAGACCAGAGTTGAACTTCTAGTTGTCCTCCTAGTGGAAGTTCATGGATATTTAATTCTTCCGGCTATGATGTATGACAATACCTATGAAAAGATGCCATCTAGGGAGGCTAACCTGAACCTTATTATCCACGGTTTTCACTGGGGGTCTGTCATGTAGGTATGAATTGTACACTGACATGAATTACTCATCCTACAGCCTCTGCAGAGGTCAAAGGAATGCAGTTTGCCAAGGGACATCAAAACAGGCATTCCAGTGCCAGCACAGAATAATGACATGACTCAGATACCAGCTATACATTTTATCAGTCAGTATACTCTGAGGGCTCAGAGGTCATCTCCTAGGAATTAGTCAAGGTTCAGTCTTGTCTTTGACATTAGTAGGCTTTGAGTTCCTCAACCCTCTGTGTTCACCCTTTACTTTGCATACCCTACAGTTAGGAATAGAAAAAGTTACTTTTATGGGGATAGGTCACTGGATTTTGTAGCCGCAACACTCCATCCTTGTGACCAATTGTCTCATAAATTATCATGCCGACCTTAGGGGATTCTATGTCCACTAAGCAAGGATGGACTTTGACCACTTAGGATTTTCTGAAGTTTGATGAAATAGGTGGGATATCAAACAAAATCTTGCTAAAGGCTTACGAAAACGAACTTTATGTAAGTAGAGAGTTATCATGTTCCTAGGGGTCCTGGGACTAAAGCCCACGACCCTTTTATCTGGGAAACACAACAATCGAGTTTTTCTAAATCAAATTAAGCTTCACGGAGTGGCTACCTCTTCCAAAGGGGGATTTTCAAGCTGTGTTTTGGAAAGACTGCCCACATTCTTTAAAATCCTCCCAAATGTTTGGGTATAAGCTATTGAGAAAACTTAGGAGATGGGCTCCAGAAATCTTTTACCCATTTGTTGTCACCGCAGACACATTTGTGGTGAGAGACAGCCATGCAGAGGCAAGAGGTTCCTCTGCATGTCAAGCACCCTATTCCACATGTGGTGAAACTTGACTGGGCTCCCATCTCAAGCCAGAATTTCAGCTTCTAGCCCCACACCTCCGCTGGACATAGTGGTCTGTGTTTCCAGAGGGTTCCTTGTGAGAGAAGG
Organism: Solenodon paradoxus; assembly: GCA_004363575.1. Classification (NCBI taxonomy): domain Eukaryota; kingdom Metazoa; phylum Chordata; class Mammalia; order Eulipotyphla; family Solenodontidae; genus Solenodon; species Solenodon paradoxus. The sequence continues at coordinate 78,202 of RJWH01004784.1, read as the reverse complement.
GTATTCATTTGCTGGAGCTATTATGACGAAGTACCACAGAGTGAATGGCTTAAACTATATAACTTAATTTTCACATGGTTTTGAAAGTGAGAGCCCAACATCAAGGTGTCATAGGTTGGTTTCCTGAATTATCTCTCCTGGGCTTGTAGATAGGCATCCTCTCCTGTGTCCCCACATGGTTGTAACCTGTGTATCTGTCCCCTTATTTTCTCTTATTAAAAGGACACCATTCACAGGATTAGCGTTCAGTTGAATGATCTTACTTGCAAAAATTGTTTTTATTATTTCTTTGTTTGCATTGCTATGTGATTTGGGGGACTATTGAATTTCCTCTTCAGTCTGTGTGCCCATCACAACACAACCTCCACCAGAGTTCTGGCACCTTTTACCACCAATATACTATTTCTTCCCTTCCCATGTTCCTTCCCTCTCACACCCTTCTGTTAACCACCTTATTGTGTCCTAGGAATTTTATTGTGTTTTTTTTTCCTGTTTGATTTGTTTCGTTATATTCCACACATGAATGATGTAATCCTGCATTTCTCTTTTTTATTTCTGGTTTATTACTCTTGGCATAGTCACTTCATTCCATCCAAGTTGTTACAAAAGGCACACTTCATCCTTTTAAATATTTGCATTGAGTTCCATTGAGAATATATCGTCACTAGGAGATTCAGAAAATGCAGCTCAGTTTAGCGGTCCTTGGAAGGGAATATGTGAGTAAACAATGGAAGAGTTGGGTCACTGGGTGCTCCTGCTGAGGCTGTGTCTTACAGATGTTTCAGAGTTATCTCACCCAAAGGAATTAAATATCAATGCTTACCAGGCTTTTGGTGTATGAGTGATTTTTGGGTCATTCATTCTCTTTGTATATAGAGTATATTCGTCCTTCATAAAAATCTTTCTGGTATAGATACAATCTAACACAAGTTTAAAATCAGAGGGAATGTAAGAAAATGTAAGTGATGGTGAGATGTCTTCTATATTTTGCTTCTCCATTCTATCTTTTGGGATGCAGTTGAATACTGGAAGCACAGTAGCCATTTAGTGACCATGAAAGCGTGACATATTTAAGATGGCAGACCAAAAAAGTGGAAAGATCTGAAGGACCAGATACAGAATTCATGTTTCATGAAGGAAGGAAAAATAACTTTTCTAGAGTTTGCCGTTGTAAGTCTTATTTCTGCTGTAGACATCCAGTTGTGATATTTAGCAGGTAGAGAAGAACTGTTAGTAACATACCTAATGACTTTGACAGCACACTCCATATTATATGGAAAAAAGCAGCATTCTTTTAAGGATGTGCTCTCTGGTAGAACTTTCTGCAATCATGAAATGTTCCCCATAAACTTTGCATGATAAGGTAGTCAATAGTCATATGGAACTTAAATACTTGATTTGTAGCTAGTGTGACTTAGGAACTGAATTAAAATATTTTAAAATTTGTTTTATTTAAACAGCTACATCTAAGCAATGGCTACCATATTGTCTGGGATAGAACAGCTTTAACACTTTAGTAGAGTTAGGAATAGGATGTACATAGAGTCCCATGGAGATCAAGGAGGGCAGCACTCCAGTATTAGAATGAAGATTTTGAGTTTTGTCATGTGACTTCTGTGATCCAGTTGCAACTCAGAGTTGTTTCTAGGGCATGGGTATTTCTGGTAGAGACCACACATTATCCTGAGTCCCTTGTAGGATGTACACTCAACCAAGAGAAGTTCAAGTCTTGATATGACATGAATCAAACCTAGATAACTCAGAAGGTAGCTACTGGTATTGGAGAATGTGGAACAATTTAAAAGTTTTGATTGGCTAGGTCAATGAGACTGTAATTGTCTGACTTTCTTTGCATCTGTTGATATTTTTGGAGCTCAAATCCATGATACTTCACAGATGATATGTCATTCATTTTCCAGTTCATTTGAGAAGGTTTCCTTCCACATGCACAAATAATTCTTTTAAAGGAAGACACTAGAGTTTAACTAGTGAGAAAATGTATCATCGAAATGTATCTCAAGGCAAAAAAGTGAGCTAACTCCCCCAGCTGCTTTGAACTTATGGTGTAAAAACTTTTGTGTGTTTTTAGCTTTACTCTCTACCCTACCTTCTTTCTTGGGCTTGTCGAAACAAAAAAAATTTGTATTATCACAGTTATTTTTTATTTTTAAAGAAAAAGTGCAGGCAGGGATGAAGATAAGTAGAGGCAGGAACAGAGAGGAGGAAGAAGCATTTTATTTTTTTTATTACTTCATCTTGCTTGTACCGGCTTACCCCAGCCCACAACCAGGTTCCTTGGGATGTCTGTGGATGCAGCTCAGTATAGATTTCACTACCAGGCCACCAGGGGGCTTCAACAGTTTTTTATTTTGTACATGCATTTGATCTTAATCCTTGCAGTGACTCTATGAAATTCACTGTAACCACTAACCTTATTTTATAGATCAAGAAACAGGTACAGAGAGCTTAAGCAACTCTGCAAAATCATGTGACTGGGCATGAGGAAATCTGTTTTTTTTATCCCATGCACTTTGGCCTCTGAGCTCATATTTCTGCTCTTTAGTACCTCTCTGAGTAATTCTGGGCTTATATATCTTGGGTCTGTTAGAACAAGGTTCCCCAAAATTTACTATGCAAATAAGTCACCACATCTTTTATTGGTGGTCCATATTACATATATTCCAAAGTGTATCACCAGTGTTTCTAGTTGGGGATAACATTGAACTTTACATCCATAACAGAAAATTGGATCAAAACATTAGCTTAAATACATTAAAATTCTGTTGACTCATACATCACAAGTCTAGAGATAGGATGTCAAGATTTGGTAGGGCAATTCAAGAGGCATTAAGGATTCTGCCTTTTACTTTCCTACCATATCACCATCAATATGTGGCTGTTATCCTCATAGTAAAAGAATAACTGCTATATCTCCAGACTTTGAATCCATATCCTAGGCAGTAAGACCAAGAGGAAAAGCAGAAAGTCACCACCAAAATAAAAGACAACTCATTGGATGGGAGAAGACAGTTTTATATAATACCTCTGACAAACAGAAAAAAAAACAATAAAATTCAGAGGTCACAACACGGTACTTACCAGAATGGTGTGAGAGGGAAGGAATATGGAAGGAAGGATATAATATGGTGCTGGTAAAATGTGCTAGAACTCTGCTGGAGAGTGTGGTGTGATGGGCACACAGACTTAAGTAGGAATTCAATATCTCAAAAATAATAGCAATTCAAAACAAAGAAATAATAAACAATTTTTAAAAAGTAAAATCATTCAACTGAATCCTAATCCAGTGACTTGTGTCCTTCTATGAAGAGGAAATTAAGACACAGATACACAGAGAGACAACTATGTGGGGACACAACGAGAGGATGATTGTGTACAAACCCAGGAGAGAGATTTCAGGAAACCAATCCTGTGACAACTTGATGTTGGATTCTAACTTTCAAAACGATGGGAAATTTGAGTTTTATTGTTTAAGCCAGTCAGTCTGTGGTACTTTGTCATTGTAGCTCCAGCAAATGAATACCCTTCTCTCACAAGGAACCCTCTGGGGACACAGACCACCATGTCTAGGGGAGGTGTGGGGCTAGAAGCTGAAATTCTGGCTTGAGATGGGAGCCCAGTCAAGTTTCACCACATGTGGAACAGGGTGCTTGACATGCAGAGGAACCTCTTACGTCTGCTGGCTGTCTCTGACCAGAAATGTGTCCATGATATGCACAAATGGATAAAAGATTTCTGGAGCCCATCTCCTAAGTTTTCTCAACAGCTTATATCCAAATATTTTGGGGGGTCCTAAAGTATGTGGAGCTGTCTTCCCGAAACACAGCTTGAAAATCCCCCTTTGGAAGATGAAAAGAAATAAATTACAATTCATAGATAATGTAAGTTTATACGTGAATATATATCTATGTGCATAATCTCTGAAAGTAGAAAGCCTTTGTGAATTAAAAAGTCTGTTAGAAATAAGAGAAGAAAAAAGATCACTATCTGGCCATAACTTCAGAAATTCTTAATGAGAAAATGTGCCATGCAGAAATTAAAAAGCGAAAATACTATATTTGTCTGATAAAAGTTAACATAAAATTGTTAAAATCTTTAAATAAAATCTAATTTTAACAGAAATATTAGCATGTTAACTGAGAAAAAAGATTTAAATGTTAAATATTCATAAAACAATATATAAAAGGGAATATAATTTGAGGACATTTTCTAGAATTAATTTATCTGGGTGAAATTAAAATAAAATACCTTTTACACAGGAGAGAACTTTATAACCATTTTTTAATAAAAAGTTTAGGGATGCAAAGAGAAATAACACAAGATACTGCTGACAGCGGACAAATATTTCTGGAGTGAACAAATTAAATCAGCACTGACTTTTATGATTAGACACATATTTACACAAATCCAAGGAAAAAGGATCTACATGGTACTTCAAAGTGTGGACAGGGGTAATCTTTGAGTGGGAATGTGAATTTAGATTTTTAGATTTGTTTTATTTTATATGTCCTTCACTGTAAGAGAGCACAATGTAGTTGATTATCAAGAATCAAGCATGTTAATTGAAGATATTGTTAATAAAATTTCCACAAAACAATCTGGTTAAAACAGAAATAAAAGCAGGGCTATTGAATTACACAGAAGAAAATGTCTTAATTGAAATATATATTACAGTTTATTCTTTGCAAAAGCAAATGTGCAGACAAATTTAGACAGAGGTCTAGCGAAAGGGATAAAAAAGCAAAAGAACAAATGCTAGAAATTAAGAGTGAGAAACATGAACACAAATGTAAGCAAATGCTCAAATTTACATGATAATATTAATGATAACTCCATATTAAAACGTAAAATCTCTATGATATGAATTTATTTATGGAAAATGTGTTCAAAATTAAATCATATGTAAGATAACGTATCTATAATTAATGTAGAAACTAAACAACAAAGCTTATCTTCTCAAATACTCTGGTGGGACTTTGTATCTTGAACAATAGAAGAATTCCCCTGTATCTACTAATGAAGAAAAGGTCTATTTTTTACTGAGGTTATTAATTCATGAGAAGTTCCAACCAAGTTAAGAAATAAATTTAAAATAGTTCATATAGTACATTCAGAATGTACTGCAGTCATTACTTGAGTCTGGTTCCACAGATTTTCATCATGATTTGACTTCTCTGTATTATTACTGTAAAACTTAATAATTTAAAAATAAAAATTAACAGGAAAGAGAAAAAATAATGTGTCTGTGTTGAAAAGTGCAGTAGATCTCTCAAATAGATCACAGTCACTTTATATATATTAACAAAAATATAAGTCTCCTGGATTATAAATTTGCAGGCATTTACTAAATAATTTAACATTTCTTTAGGACTCTCCTGTGTCAAACACATGTACTCTGTTTTTAAACCTTAATTTATTTGGTCACCATGATGATTCTTTTGTTTTATCAAATGAGCATGTCTCTAGTCATGCACTGATAATATGCATAATGCTCACCGTGACAGATGTTAAAATGTTTCATGCATCATTTCCTTTAATCTAATCCCCATACTAACTTTAGGAAGTGGTGATGCTTATTATTATAATTAAAAAAAAATGGACACAGAGACAAGAAATAACTTTGTATCATGAGATGTATGCAGTTGTATGTACTGACTTTTAGGTGTTAGCTAAGTGAAATCCCTGAGAGTTTCCTGTTTGAACAAATGAATTATGAGCTTTCATCCTTAAAAGCCTTCAGGACCATTTAGACTGTCTCTTGAAAAATGGCAAAGGTGACTGGGTAAGAAATTGTGAAATGTTGGCGACTGAGAGAAGGTTAGTTTCCATTAGGAAAGTGAAAAATCCCCAAAAATTGTGATCCAGAAGCTGAGAGAAATAAAAATGGAGAGAGAAGGTATTAATTTTCTCAAAATGTGCTGTTAGTGAACTGCCAACACAGTGTTTTTCCAGTTACACCCTCGCCTTTCATCCTCTACCTGCCTCCATACCTGTTTCCCAAGCAGATGCTCTGATGTCATCCTTAAGAATCTAGGTCCTTGGGTCTTTTTCTCCCTGACAAAATTTAACTCAGCTCCAAGGAACTGTAAGAGGGTGGTGTCAGTCATCCGCTCTCTCCCCCTTCCTGTGATAGATCAGCTTTATGTGAGAGGATTCAGGAACATACAGATTCTGGGTCCTTAGAAGTTGCATCGTTTCAAGTGAGAATGCAAAATCATTGAATCAGTTATTCCGTGGTTAGCTTTAATCTTTGAACAATTTGGTTCCCAGGAGTGAGGGAGCAATCTCTGGACCCCTAAGCTGTGGCATTTTTCTCCGTGGGTTTGACCTTCGACATCCTCTCTCATGAGTATTCAAAGAGTTTCAATGAGTTTCAAGATTTAGATGGAATTTCTTTGTCTATCAGAGGCAAGAGCAGGCACATTTTTTAATACCATGTGTATACTAGCCATCCATGACTTGTTTTATGGGAAGGGATCTGATAACACTCAAATGCCAGAAGAACCATTCCCATGTCTTTGGCACAACTTCTGTTTAAAAAAATTTGTCGAAGGAAAGTGCATGATAATTTTATATAGGTTTGAGGTGTGCATTGTCACAAATCAACCTCTGTGTATATAACACATTAAGTTTACCACCAACAGTACAATTCTTAAGATCTAACCTATGAAAAAGTAAGAAAACATGACAGACTACTCTCTCTCAACCATTGAATCGTTCTTTCTGTATCTAGATACTAATCCTCTATTCATTCTGTATTGTGAAAATAACTTTTCTTAATTTGTGTTTTGCCTGTTAACATTCTTTTTGTCATTTTTAAGGAAAATAAGTTATTTGTTTTTAATGACATCCAATTTATTAATCTTTCACTGAAACATTTGTATTTTATTTACTAATTATTATTTGACTGTTTCATATAACTATATGATTTTTAGGACATTGACTTCACATCTCAGTCTGTGTGCATTTCATATCACACCCAACTTCAGAGTCCCAGTGTCCCTTCACCACCTCCTTGGTCCCTCTTTCCTTCCCTTTCTTCTTCTTCCTCCACCCCTTAGTCACTCTCTGTATCTTCTGAATTTTGTTAAATTTTGCCTGTTTTTTAAATATTCCACATACGAGTGAAGTAATCCTATACTTCTCTTCTTTATGACTTGTCTTACTTAACACATCCTCTCCAGTTTCCTCTAGGTAGTTTCAAAGGGCATGATTTCATTTTTTAAAAGTCAACAGCATAGCATTATAATGAGAACAAATACACAGCATCTTTTTCTAAACTGGATATTTTTCTAAAATTATCTTTATTTTTGGGAGACAGCCCCCACTGCGGTGATTTTGACCCCATAGAACACTTACTCAACTCATATCTGAATACAATTTTTTATTGTTATAATTTGGTTGGTGATGCTATAGACATCCAGTGGTTGGAGACCAGAGACACTGCTACACACCCTACAACGCACACAACAATTGCACCCTCTCCCATAGAAGAAAGGATGATGCAGCCCAAATTTAAATTGATTGAAGGTTGAGAAATTCTTCTTTATATCACAATCTTCTGCTACCCTTATGAACCACTCATTGTTATAGATCTGTTTTATGGATGGAGAAACGAAGGTTCATGGAGGTTGAACATTTTTCTCAAAATCATACTTGGTTGAAGATTACACCAGCATTTGAACAAAGGCAGGAAAACGTGTTCACACTAATAAGTGCTCTGTTCCTTTGCCCCGGGTCACACTTGTCCAGGCACAGAGCATTGCCACTGTTATAAGGAGGAAGGTTCACTACAGAGAAGCCTTCTCAGTGCATTCTTATGTATCGCTCTCTCACGCTGTAGATTAAGGGTCAACAATGGAGTGTAATGGTTCAATAATGATGAAATTGAGTTAACATCTAATTTTTTCTCTAATAAAAGATGTGGTCCTAAATTAGTAATTTTGAAATCTCACAAAATCTATTTTCTTTTTTTTAAAAGGAAAATTGCAGACAGAAAGAGAGCAGGAAGAATCTTTATTTCACGTTTATTTATTCAGACTGCTTACAAAATCCATTTTCATGACATAAATATAATAGTTTGTTACACAGTCACATAAGAAAAACATTGAGTTTATATTATTGAATAACATTATAGGGAAAATGCAGCAATAAAATATATTTATCAATATCAAGCAAACCAAAAAGGGTAAATAAAAACATTTGACCAAAAAAAGCAATGAACATTATATACTGAGAATGTTTGTATCACATATAAAGCATACTGGTAGGTAACCCTCCTCCAAATATGATAGTATCGCCTTCAAAGAGATAAATGTACTATATGAAAAATATCTCTGAAAAACTGACAAAAGGATATTAACTGTGATAAAATCACTTTCTTGTTCATTAGCTCACATTAGATATAATAGAATAAAAAGTTGGGATTCATCAAGAGTATCACACTGCAGACAAATATGTCTGCCACCGTCACCATCCAATGTTCTGAAATCTCAAATTAATACAGAAAAAACCTCATGTAAAAGTCGATCACATTTTAAGATGATAATGTTGGGTACCTAAATTATGGAAAACTATTATAACTAAGAAGTTATTTTAGAAGTCTATATGGAGGAAAAACACCTATCATTCTCCCTGATTTCCAACAATATAGAAATATATATCTGGGTAAATAATCTATTCAAAATATTACAAAAACGTCACCAGCACTGACCAGGGTCTGACTCATAGCTGGTGTTCAGGAAATGATATTGATCGTAGCTCATTTTTATCAACACTTTATTATTTCCATGGCTATATGATTTTCAGGCTATTGAATTCCCACCTTATTCTCTATGTAGTTCACATCACACCCACTGCCAGGGTTCTAGTTACTTTTACTACCACCTTGTCCACCTTCCTTCTCTTTTTCTGTCACCTTTCTGTGACCCATGTTGGTGTCTTTAAATGTATTACTCTTCTGCTACTCTCTAAAATGTGAGCTTGAGATTTGCAATTACAGCGTTTCATTTTCTTTTTTTAAAGGAAAGATGCAGGCAGGAAGAAAGAGGAGGAAGAAGCACTTTCATTCATTCTAATTCTTTCTTTATCCTGGGTGTTTCTCTCCACCCAGGGATACAAATCCAAGTCTTTGTGATGTGCTTGGACTGCACTGGCTATAGCTGGCAAACCCAACCACTACTCTACCAGGCATACCACAAGTAAAGTGTTTCATTCAGTTGTTTGAATCTGCTCTCCGCTTAACAGAATTGTATTCATACTGCCATTGTTTGTTCCACAAATTCTCAATTTCTCTTAAAATTCATGTTTTTTTACTATGCACACATGCATACAACTTTTTAGACAAATGTAGGAAGTACACTTTTCTGCATGTTGAAAGTCGTCTTTATGCTTCAGTGCAGTCTTTTCTTCTGGCTTGTCACCCTCTTCCCATCATACAATATAGTAAGCAAAAGACTTTCCTCTTGTCCACAGGTATAAAACTGATTTTTAATTTGAATGTCTGCTTTATATTTCAGGGTGTGGCCATGCTTGGTGATCTTTTATATTCTTTCTCATTAAATCGATATTATATCAATAGCTCAAAAATATTCTGAGACTTTTCTGTTAAAACTCTGGTTCTCCCTGGGGGCTGTTTTGTCTCCAGGGGACACTGAGTGAAGTTCAAAGGTATTTTTGGCTGTCACATGGAGAGGCGTCAGGGATGCTCTAAACATCCTGTTTTGCACAGGGAAGACCCACCTATGCTGTCAGTAGTACAGAGATGGAGAATATCTGCATTTTTAATATTTATAGCTGTCTTCAGACTATTTTCCAAAAATGCTATATAACACTTCTGTGATGAAAAACAGGCCACCACTTTGCATGTATACATTTTTGAGTTACTATTTTTGTTTTCTTTGTATAAATACTCAGAAGTGGCATTGCTTTATCATGTGTTAGTTTTATTTGTAATTTATGAGAAGCCGCTATACTTTCTCTATAGTTGCTGCACCAACCGATTCCCCGCATAGCACACAAAAGTTTCTGTTCCCCCACAATCACACCAGCATTTATTATCTTTTCAATGATAATTTTGACAGACTCGAGGTGATATCTCATTGATTTGTATATTTACATTTCTCTGATGACTATTCATGTTGAACTCTTTCTTATGTACATGTTGGCTATTTATGGAAAATGACTGTTCTGAAACTCTAATGTTTTTCTTATTTTTTAAAATAGTAAGTGCAGGAATGAATGAAGGCAAGCAGGCAGTCATGCTGAAATGGAAAATAGGAAGAAGCACTTTATTGATATTTTGAATAGATTATTTACCCAGTTCTATATTTCTATATTGTTGTAAATAAGGGATAATGATAGGTGTTTTTTCCTCCATATAGATTTCTAAAATCTTAGTTATAACAGTTTTCCATAATTTAGATAACCAACATTATCATCTTAAAATGTGATTGACTTTTACATGAGGTTGATTTTTATCTATTTGTACATCTCGTTTGTTCCCCTGACCCGAGGACATGAACATGGATTTTGGCATTTATATGGACTGCACTTGACTGGAGGCAGCAAAACTAACCACTACTCCATCAGGGCATGTCCTCTGTCCAATTTTTAATTGGATTGCTTTCACTTTTTGCAATCAAATTGTATACATTATTTATATATTTTGAATATGAACGAACACCTTATGAGATTTATTATTTTAAATATTTTATCTCATCAAAAAGTGACTTTTCCTTTTGTCAATGGTTTACTTTGCTGTGCAGAAACTTTTCAGTCTGATGTAGTCTCTTCTATATATCTTTGTTTTTGGTATGAAAATAAATAAAAATATGTGTATATTTTCTATCCAGAACTTTAAGATTTCAGGTCTTATGAACTAGTCTTTAATTCATTTTGAGTTAAATTGGGGTGCAATGTAAGAGAGTCACCAGCACTGTCCAGGGTCTGATTCATAGCTGGTGTTCAGGAAATGATACTGATTTTAATTTCTATGCATTCTGGGTGATTGTAGATTATAAATTTGTTTATTTTTCTTTCTAATAGTTCATTATGAGTTCAGAGATTAGAAATGAATTTTTTTTTGATAATATGTCCTTCAGCTTTACAGAATTTGGTATTAGTTCTAACAGTATTTTTGTGTAGTCTGGGATTTTCTATGTAAGAAATGTGATATTCAAATACTGACAGCTTTACCTCTTTCTTTCCAATTTGGATGCCTTTAGGTTATTTTTCTTGCCTAATGTTCTATCTAGGTCTTCCTGTACTATGTAAAGTGGTGAGAGCGGGCAACTTTGCTTGTTCTTGATCTTACAGCAAAATCTTTCAGCTCTTCACCACTGAGTATAATGCTGGCTGTTGGTTTGTCATTATGGCCTTTATTACTTGAGACACATTTCTTCTATGTCCAATTTACGAACATTTTTCTAATAAATTAGTGTTGAATTTTGTTAAATGCCTTTTATACATCAACTGAAATGATTGTATTTTTCCATCTTTTTGTAATGTGATGCATTTCATTGATTTGTGGATATCAAACCATCCTTTTATATCTGGCTAAGTCCCAGTCATCAGAATGTATGATCCTTCTACTGCATTTTAAAATTTGTTTTGCTAATATTTTGCTGAAAAATTTTGCACCTCTGTTCGTCAGATATACTGACCTTTAATTTTCTTTTCTTCTGATGTCCTCGTCTTGGTTTAACATTATGGTTGCAGACTTCAAAGGGTACATTTAAAATCATTCCCTTGTCTTCTATTTTCTGGACAATGTTGAGAAGGGTGGTATTATTTATTATGTAAATATTTGATAGTAATCAGTTATTCCTATGAAATTAAACCTGCATAAAACAAAGAGGAGGGGACTTTGGAGAATTTGAAGTTTGGTGAACATATACAGATTTGGGGAGAAAGGTGTACTGCTTGCCTTTTCCACATACCTGCAGTGCGGCTCTCTTTTGGCTGTTGATTCACATGCTTCAGCATTCTTTGTAATAAGTGGTGATCTAGTGAGTAAAAAATTGATAGAAATCACCAGTGAAGTGATATGCTTCTTGAATTCTGTCTGTTGGGAGGTATTATTGAATACTGTGCAATCTCCTTATTAGTAAATCAATCTGCTCAGATTTCTCTATGATTCAGTCTTTGTAAGTTGTGTGTTTCTTGGAACTGATTCATTTTACATAGTTTTAAAAATTAGTTGGAGAATATATATTTACCCAGAAGATAGTGTTGCTTAAGTCCCAGACCACTGTAATAAAGTATATATCACATTAAAATTATTTCTTGTAATTTTTTGGTTTCCCAGTAATTATAGGTTCTATTAATACCATATTATAATCTATTGAATGCACAAGAACATCTTTCCTTTTAGATAAGTAGCAATCAATTTTTTCAAAATGTTGACAATAATCTAATTCTTTGGTATTAGATCTTGCCTCAATGTTGATGGTTGTTGACCAATCAGGGTGCCAGTTGCTGCTGTTGGTTAAGGAAAGCTTTCTATTTTCTTTCAATCTGAAGGACAATTTTGCTTCCTAGGATATTGTTGGGTACTATTTTTTTTTAACTTTTGATATGTTCTCCCAATTTTCCTGACCTATAGAGTTTTAGCTAAAAGTCTGATGATATCCTAATGTGAATGCATTGTAAGTTACATATTTTTTCTTTCCTAGTTGCCTCTAATAGTTTTACTGTATCTTTGATTTTTGACTTTTTTACTGTTATGTCTCTTTTTGTAGGCCTTTTGCATCTAGTTTACCTGTGTTTTGTTAGCTTCATAAACTTGTATGTTCAGTTGCCTTCCCAGGTTTGGGATGTTCTCAGATGTGACTTTTTAAATAAGCTCTCTGCTCCCCTCTCCCTCTCTTTGCCCTCTGGGATACCCACCATTCTGCTGTTGCCTTTCCTAATGGAATCAGATAGCCCTTGTATCATTTCATTTTCTCTGATAAAGTACTTCTTGGTTTGTTACGTTCATTCCTGAATTCACTGTTTTACTTTCTGAATTTTCTTATACCTCCGAGTTTCTTCACAATAGCTTTTTAATTATGTTGTACCACAGTCTGCTATGTATTTAAGTTTGGTTCCTTGAGAGTTTTCAGTCTCCTTTTACATATCTTATTTCCATGAAATTATGTGTTGCTCAAAGGTATATGTCTCTGTGTTTGCATTTAGTTAGAGTAACATGATTTTTCACCTCTTCTCTCCCCTCATTCCTCTCCCTTCCCCTCCTGTCTCTTCTCCATTCTAGTAGGCTCTAGTAAGGCTTTAGTTTTTGGTCTTCATTTAATTCCATGGTTGCCACTGTTTTACTTTAGCAAGGAGACCTAGGAGCAACTTCAGTTCAATAGCTACTGTGTCACTGGGATTGAGAGCACAGAGGGTGCTACTAAGCAGTGTGTTTGGGATATATATGAAGGAGTTGAATCTTGAGTGAGTCTCTCTGATGACACTTACCATTGACCTTTATGTGAATTTTCTATTTATAAGATCACATCACATGCATACAGAGATATATTTGCTTCTTACTTTCCAATTTGGATGCTTTTTTTTCTCCCCTTAGTTGCTGTGACCAGAACTTCCGGTGTTATGTTATGTAACTGTTATGAAAATTGATGCCCTTGCCTTGCTTCAGATTACAGGAAAAAAATTCAGTATTTCTCCATTAAATATGATTGATGTGTACTTGGGTTTTCATAAATGCATTCTAGTATTTAGCTTCCTTTTATTGTTGCATATTTAGTACATTCATATTTTTCATATAAAATATTAATTTATTTTATTAACTAATTTCTTTAGTATAGAATACAAAAATAGCATATTTGCCATTCTAATAAGGCATAATTGCATCATGCTTCTCATTTTTATGGTCATGCCAACTATATGCAACCAGGGAATGATGCATTAATTTTAGATATTCTTTTCATAAGATTTTCAGTAGACCCAGAATTCCAACCTGTCCACTTTACACTGTTTCTGTTCATGTACCTGGTCACCTTACATGGGAACTTTGTCATTCTGGCCAACATCTCTGACCTCCACCTCCACACACCCATGTACTTCTTTCTCTCTAACTTGTCATTTTTAGACATATGTTTGAGCTCCACTACCATCCCTAAGATGATGTACAACACCAGACACAAAGCAAAGTAATCTCCTAGGCAGGATGCATCACACAAATGTACTTTTTCATACACTTTGGAGTACTGGACAACTTTCTCCTGACAGTTATGGCCTATAATCCCTTCATGGCCATCTGTCACCCGCTCAATTACACAGTCATCATGAAACCCTGGTCTGCAGCCTGCTGGTTCTGGTGTCTTGGATCATGAGTGCATTGAATTTCTTATTAGAATTTTAATGGTGTTTTCATTGTCATTCTGTACAGATGTGCAAACCCCACACTTTTTCTGTGAACTCAACTGTTACAGCTCTCTCTATCGACAAAGCTAAGTGGGTGATCTTTTACAAGTAGTTAAGGTAGCTTTATTACACATGGGCCCAGGAACAATTTGGGGGTACAATTTTATAGAGTGATGGAGATGGGGAGGTGTAAATTAGAATAGGAATTACAAATAGAAATCAGTTTTTCATTAATTCTTCACATGGTCAACACACAGGAGTCACATGAATGCACATAGGACTCCGTTTTCAGGTGAAAAGAAAAGTCCTTTTATCTGGCCACTAGCTTCCAGCCAGCCCAGACTGCAAGAAGCCTGATGGCTTGGTGGCCTTCACAGCTGGCCCACGGTGGCTAGAAACTGGGAGTATGGCTTTCTTCTTCTATACGACTGGATGATCCAACTTGCCTGTTCTGACACTTTTCTTATAATGTAATAATATATTTTGAAACTGATCTGTTGGATGATGGTGCTCTGGTTGGTATCCTTTACTCATAATCTAAGATAGCTTCCTGTATACATAGAATCTCTTCACAGGACAAGTATAAAGCATTTTCCACCTTTGCTTCTCACCTTTTGGTGGTCTGCATATTTTATAGTACAACTGTAGGAATGTGTCTTAGCTCTACTGGTTCCGAGAGCATACATTCAAGTACAGCAGCCTCAGTGATGCACACAGTGGTCACATCCATGCTGAATCCCTTCATCTACAGTCTCAAGTAGAAAGACATAAAGGGGTCTCTGAAAAGATTTCTCAGAGGGAAGAAGTATCTGTGATTACAGAACTCATAGTCTGGCAGCCAGAAAATGTGAACGAAGAACACTATCCTTTTCATTATTCTGGATTTTTCAATTTTCCAAAATTTCTTCCTTCACCACACAAAACTGTAGGGGCAAGTGGAGGCAAGAAAGAAGAAAAATAGGTGGTGGCGAAGGAACCTAGACCTCTGTTGGTGGGTGTGGCATAAATGTACACAGGCTGAGATGTTATTTCAATATATTAAAATGCAAATAACCATTTAAACAAAAGAAAAGGTAAAGCAATCAAAAAGTCAAAAGCAAGAACAGTAGGATTTACAAAGTTATGGAAAACATCAGTGACTTCCTTTTTTATACTTTCTGCTATCCAACAATTTTTTCCTCTTTCTAATTACCCAAATTTATTCTCAGTCTTGATCAGAAATAATTTGGAGGCTCCTATTTGTGTCAAATAGTGATAACTTTTTTGTACTAATTTTATGGAATAGCGTGCATCAAACAGACTCATATTTTTATTGCAGAAGAAATTCTGAAAAATTTTCACCTCTATGTCCATCATTCCTTTTTAAATCACAGCTTTAATGACATTCTCTTAAAGTTTATTTTATTATACAAGTTTGTTTCCAGGTAGTCATGGGGTTTATAATCATTATTAGAATCCTGTCCAATTTTCAGCTCAGTTTCACGGAATTTGTCAGAGTAAGAAAGTGAAGACTGTGTTTAAAATGTTCTAAATGAAATCTACACAGAAAACATTTTATTTGAATAAATCAATGATTTAATGTGACTTTAAAATCATGGCTAGAAACATTGTGTAGTAAATTCAGACATACCATGTTTCATTATTAATGTGTTTTGATGGTGTATGCTTTCCAAATTAGCCAATGAGAACAGAGAGACATATCAGAGTTAAAGAGAATTTAGGAGGAGTTTATTAGCCAGGGGCTGTATGGGGAAAACAGACCCAAATCATACAGCCCCAAACCCAAATAGCGCAGGGTATTTATAATTTGTTTTTTTTTTTTTGTGTTCTGGGGTATGTGCATAAGTCTAACAAGTGATTATCATAAATGGTTTATAGAAGTAGAGGTCACACCCTGGATGTCTTAAGCTTTCTAGTTTGACATTTAACTTCTTCCTAGATCTCAGCAGATTAACAGAAACCCCTTTAGCCAAGGTTTTACTCGGTGGATCTAAGGTGGATCTAAGGTGGATTAAGGTGGATCAGGGGCATCCACGACCATTGAAACAATCTGTGGTTGATATATGCTGTGTCCCAGGCTGGGTAGATTTCTAGGAGCCATAACAAGTTTTTGTTCCCTATTTCACTTCTACTCAGTGAATATTGGGTACTATATGTCCATGACTCAGAGGATTTACTAACTGGAGGGCATAATCAATGTTGATTCTAGGGGAGAGTGTATGGTACTTAATTGGATGATATTGTCTCTACATGAAAACTTCCAGAGACTTCTTCCATTGCCTTAAACTTAACATCTCCTTATGAAATGTTTCACAAACATTTTGTTTTATAAACATCACATTGTGTAAGTCACATTGTAATGTGACTTCAAAGCTATCATTTATTTCTTTCCCTCTTAACTCTTGACAATCCTTCTGATTAAAAGACGATTCACAAAGAAGTGTGAATTTTAGCCAGACAATGCTTAATAACAGACTCTCGTGATAAGGGTCAAAATTATTCTTGTAAAAGTAGATAGGTCATTCCAACTCTAACCAGTTACCTGGAAGGAAAACTATTGGTGGGCATTTTTAATACAGATAATGAGGAGAAAAACCCGCTGCCATTTTTCTGCTTCCATTTTCCTGCCACCATTTATCACCACCACATCATTTTCCTGCCACCATGCAGTTATTTCCCATTGCCATGAAAATCATCAGAATTTGGAAAGAGGAGGAGGGACCTGCCCTCCATTCTAGCAGCCATAACAATCACTGAGACAATAGACACAGACTCTCCCATTATTTGTAAGTGAATCTTATGTGTCCTCTGTTCATGTGGAAAATTTGCAATTAACATTAAGTTCCTGCTTGTCACTCCTACCTTTATTTGCACTCCTTTGTCTCTTGAAATGCACAGACAGCTGATAAGGTACAAACTTCCCTAACTCTTTACTACCAAAATCTTATGCATATTACAATTAATTTGTGTTCCTGTTTTTCATTCCTGCTTTGATTTCCACATTTTTGTCCCCCTAAACCTGTAAAAGTGTACCCCACTTTCATTTGGGGCTCAGATTTTTTGCAGAGAATTTCAACTAAGCCTGTGCATAAAAAAGCTGCCTTCACTACTTCTAAAAGAACTCACACTTGGCTTTTGTAGGCAAGGAGAGCTGTAGCAATACCTGAAATAAATATGGATATCCTGGTAATCATAAATGCTGTCTCCAAATACCAGAACAAATACTAAGGATGAGAGGAACAGTTTATTAATGCCATACATTCAATTTACATTGACTACTGCATATGTAAATTTGATTCATGTCCTGCCATCCTCAAAGTAAATGACTTAAGATAAAGTTTTGCTTTGTACACAGGGTAGTCTATGTTGGGGAGTCTTTTTGTCTCTGTGAGTTTCCTTATGTGATTGTGGTCAGGTGTGACTCAGGTGGAGATACTTTGAGTTCTTTCACTTTGAGGACTTGCTGGTTGTAGACTGGTCTACAGTGACCATGATTGGAAAAATCACACTCTGCTCCACATGTCTTCTCAGACTACTGGACACATCACATGACAGAGGCAGAACCAAGAGAGAAAAGAAAGATCTCATCAATGTCCCTTGACACATAATGTCATGTTCAAAAAACTCTACTGGCCAAGGAAGAAAAATATCCAAATGCAGTCCAGATTTTATAGTGTGGAAATATACTCCACTTCTCAAGGAAAGAGCTTTATATTCACAGGGAAATATTCGATTGTACAAGATAGATGGTGAAACCAAATAAACCAAGTCAAACAATCATAGATTTTAGTCTACAGATTCCAATCAGCGGTGACCATAAGGGAACATGTAGGAGATGGAAAAATTGGGTAAAAGGCGACAGTTACATGGTGAAGGACAAAATTGGGCTGTTGGTGGTGAAGTTAATGTACGCTGTGCAGATTCTGATTTACTTCAGACATTAGTCTTGTTCTCACTGACACCTGCTCAGCATTAGGGCAATTGGCACTTTAATGACTTTCTATGAAAAAAGTTTTTTCAGAGCTCTTTTTATGTCTTTGTTCCTGAGACTGTAGATGAAGTGGTTCAGCATGGGTGTGACCACTGTGTACATCACTGACGCTGTTGCAGCTGAGTATGAGCTGTGGGAACGCAGAGGTAAGGTACACTACTAAGCTTGTGCAATAAAATAAGGCGACCACTGAGAGGTGAGATGCACAAGTGGAAAAAGCTTTATACTTCCGCTGAGCAGATGAGAGTCCACGTATGGAAGAAACTAACAGCTAGGGAACCACCATCTAGAAAAACAGCAAAAAATTATAACACTAGGTCATTCAGAAAAGTGTCAGAACAGGCGAGACGGACAACCTGATTGAGGTCACAGAAAAAGTGTGGGATTCTCATGTCTGTGCAGAAGGATAATATTAACACCATCAAGCTTTGTAACAAGGAATGCAGAGCACTCATAACCCAAGACTTCAGAACAAGCAGTACACAGAGTCGTGGGTTCATGATGACCATGTGGTGCTGTGGGTGACAGATGGTGATGAAGTGGTCATAGGCTATCACGGTCAGGAGAAAGTCATCCATTCATGAAAAGAGAATTAAAAAGTACATCTGTGATTCATCCTGCATAGGTGATGACTTTGTTCTGTGTCAGGAAGTTCTGCAGCATCTTAGGGATGGTGGTGGTGGTGAAACATGTCTATGAAGGACAGGTTGGAGAGGAATATGTACATGGGCATATAGAGATGGGAGTATGAGATGATGGCCAGGATGATGAGCATGTTTCCCAAGGCAGTGATCACATACATGGAGAGGAATATGCTATCTATGGGGACTGCATATTTGGTTCATCTATGAACCCCAAAAGAAGAAATTCTGAAATTCTTGTATCATTGCCTGGTTCCATGTGTTGGAGGTGACTACCAAGAAAAAAAGAAGGGTGACTAGTGGTCCTAGACACAGAAGTCTTTCCTTAGTGGAAATGCAATAATGTATATTTTCTGAAATAGATAAATTAGAATAGTTATATATGGATTTAGCTCATTTATGGAATCCTATTTACTATATAATTAGCAACTGTCCAATCTTTGTTTCTTCACTTTGATGTTATGCATTTCAATATTAAATACTTTCATGCATTTGAAAAATACATGGCCCCTATTTCCAATGATGTTGAAGAATATCAGCAATAGGTTATAGGCATGTCAGATTTTGACAGGTTATAGGAAAATAATGAAGGTTGGTATATCGAATGCATAAAGATATGGTTTAATTTTTAATTCATTTTAAGGAAAGACATGAATACATTACCTTGTATGAAGAAACTCACACATAAGAGACCCTGTGTCATGAGTGTATCTGGGGAAATCTGTTCTTTTACAGTGTGAAGAGTCTGAGGAAGGTGTTTATTTTAGTGAAATAAAGGAAACCAGTTTGTTGAGAATGAGACAGAGAATGAGAGCATCTCAGAATTTGTTGAAGAATGAAATGGTTCTCTTTCCACTGCTGAAATTTTGTGTTATCAAAAATCCTTCATCTAGATTTTATAAAATTTTTACAAAGGAATCCTGAATGTCTAAATGTTCACTCTAGCACTGTCTGTTGATTAAATTCTGACCTCAGTAATATGAGACTCATCTTGGAATACATGAAGCTATGGTTTTCCTGCTTCAGTGTGTCCTATCAACAAGAATTACATGAACATTCTCTCTCTCTCTCTCTCTCTCTCTCTCTCTCTCTCTCTCTCTCCAGAGCCTGGAGCATGGGCTGCCTTGAGTCCCTGACTTTCTTACCCCAACCACCATAATTAGCCTAGATGTTGACACTAACGCACTCATCAGATCACAAATTATTTCTGTTAAAGAATGCAGAAACGATACCAGGAATTCCAGTTTGGAAGTTCACAAGGTCCCATAGACTTAAGGATCCATACTGGTTACTTTATTTTTAGCCTGTCTTTTAAGGTGTTAAAAGGAGAGAAAGAGAGGGGTGGGGGAGAGGGAAGATTAGGGGGAGAGGGAGAGGAGAGAGGACAACCAGGAGGGGAAGGGAAGGGATAAGATGAGGGTGAAAAAGATGTAGTAGTTCTGGGGCTTCCTAAGTGAACCTGAGAATTTAAAAGTAAAGTATCCCTGCTTTTGGGGACATTTTAACTGATTATATTGTCTTACTGTTTATCGAACACGATATTGGAGCAAAATAAACTTTGTTCTCAGGACACAACTAGTACTATTTTTCAGTGCACACTCCAGGCTGGTCGAATGATTAAGAAAAAATATGGGCAAATGAAATACACCAATAACTCACGAAAGGAAATAAAGTGAAAAAATTGGATGTTTTTATATGAAGCAGTAGATTTTTCACCCTGTGTCTATACCATATTTGTTTTTCTACAATGTTCTGGAGTAGATGAGACAAGACTGTTTCATCTTCTTTACGTGACACCTTTTTTTTATTATTTTGGGCTTTAGAGCGACATCTGATTTTTGTTGTGCTTTTGACAGTCCAGTGAGCATACTCTAGTTCTGGTTTGACTTCATTCCCACATAAAGTGTGCACCCCAGATCTTGCTCTATAGATCATGCTCACATCATGACAATGCAACATTTCACACTGAGTAAGCTTCTTCAGTTTTTCTAGAGGACATAATGATATACCAACATTGATTTCATTGTATTGTGACTTCAACATTATAATGCAAGGACTTCACCTGCATTGCTCACCTTTGTTTTTCAACAAAGGCATGGGATTATCTGTGCACTCACAGAGAAAAACATTTAGAAAAATGGTTAGTTTCTGAATTAATAACATGAGAGTAAATTAAATCATTTAGAGTAGTCTAGTAGTCTATACACCAGTATACATTCGATGAAGCATCAAAAACAAAATTTGAAGATAAATTTGGTAATATCAACATGGATTATGAATCATCAAGGACCCTGACATAAGACTATACAAAACAAATGTACATAGGACTTTCTCACATAGTGCAGATATTATAAAAACTTTTTGTGAATGAATATCAATTAAATCTCAATATATATGGATATTACTATCTGACAAAGTTTTTTTTCAGTCTAGTTGGAAGTGTTTTATAAAATCTGATAAAAATAATTCTCTGGAAGGAAATTAAATGGCTCTATATCACACATTTGTATTTGTCTATTTTTATCTAAAATTTTCAGTTTTCTCAAATTATTTCATTACTTTAAATTGCTACATGATTTTTAAGATACTGTCCTTGCCCCTCTATCTGAGCATATCTGTTAAAACAAATAGGTCATAAAATTCATGGCAAAGAGTAGATTTTGTTGAACATGTGAGAAGAAACACCTGAAATCTTTATGTGATCACCAACATCCTAATTAAGGTAAGAAAATTATAAGTAATATGGTAGACATTGTTACCAACATAAAATTGAAAATGATTCATAAATAGAATATCCAACCAAAATTCAATTGAGAAACAAGAATGTAAAAATCACTCAAAATGCTGCTAATTATAGAAAAAATAGGCATATAATACATGTATTGTAGCATTAAAAGGAAATGAGCATCAGAATCATATAGAAATCCTTTTTCAACCTGAGTAATAGTTTAAAAAAATAAGGGTTTTCTTCCACCCTCACCAGACTGGGGAAAAATGCAGATGATAGGATCAATGAGGTTTGAATTTTAAAGAGGGCAAAGGGACAATCCCTGAACTCAGAACTATGAACTGTTAAAACTTTGTGGACACAACATGGAACAGACATTTGTGTGTGTGTATATATACATATATGTGTGTATATATATATATATATATATATTCTTTATTTCTGGTTTTCAGTCTCCACACTATTCACCTTCACTCTCAGAGGTGGGATCTGTCCCCTCATGGAGGATGTTTACAGCATCCTGTGGTCCACCTACCCATTCCTTGTGTGGATGCCTGAAGTGTGTCTGAATATTGCTCTAAACACCCTGGGGACAGAGATCCTTTGGTGGATATTCAGTCTTAACTCTTGTCCCCTAACTTGAAGATTTGATATTCTAATAATATAGTGAAAAAGAAAATGAAATACCATCTACAATATAAATGGAACAGCTTTACCATGAATTGTATGCAGTAGTGACTGAACAAACCATTTTTTGCTAGGTAATTAAGGAGATGTCTGTAAGGTACTTTTGAATAAACAGGGAAGGAGGAATATTGGATTAATATGATTAGTACCCGAACTATATGGCACCCTGGATCCTCATATATGTCCTTTGAAACATTGAATTTAAAGTTTGAGAGCACTAGTAGTCTGGTGGTGGATGTGATATGAAGCTCACACATTGATTTACATTTCTCTATAGTAAAAATCACCTATCAATGTCAACAAAAGACATAGCAAAATAGTGGAGAAAACCTTATGTAAAGTGTCAGGATGTTTGTATGTATGACATAGAAAGAAACCATTGAACTAAGACACTTTGAAATGACTGTAATACAAAACAAACAAGTGAAAGAAAAGATATTTCATAGCCATAATTTAACGACAGTGGCATATATTATTAATTAAAGATATCACTAGCAAAGACTTGGATATAAAAATAAACGAGAAAATCATTTAAATGTGAGGAGGGTGCAGCATCTACGCTTTAATGTTTTTAAAAAGGAAAGATGCAGGCAGGAATGAAGGCAGTAAGAATGTGTAATGAGAAAAAAGCATTTTATTTTATTTTATTTAGTCGTTCATCTTGCTTGTCTCCCCGGAACCGGGTCTTGACCATGAACTGAGATGTATGTGGACTCTCCTAGTCAACTAAACTGCTAAGGCATACCTTAGGTTGCATTTTTAATACACGGAATATGTGTTCAAAGTACAAGCATAGATGAAAAGGTAACTGTGAGTCTAACTTTAGGAAGAATGCATTCAAAATTATGTCTTTAGATGATGCAATGCTTTGCATTGCAGAAGAACAGAAGGACCAGGAGTAACAGATGTGGACACAAGTTGGAGATATGTGTAATGCATGATTTATAGCACCAACTACCAGAACAACAAACTTTATGTGAAAGCTTTTGTTGTTAAATTATAGAAAGTCAGTTAATGGAGAGTAGTACATAATGTGACTTGTGCATTTTAGTACAGTTTCAAATTACACATTATGAGCAAATACTCATACTCACATAAAAATTTTCAGTGCTTTCTTGAATGAATACAATAAAAACAGAAGTAGCAAGTAAAACTCAGCATACAGAAGCAAAGAACTCACAAAGAATATTTTCAGAAAAGCCGTTAATTGGATTACCAATCGACACACATTTAATCAAGGCAAAGTAAGTTTATGAAAATGCTCTTTTTCCTTTTCTAAATAAAATTCCTTTTACCTTGAAAATCAAGAGAGAGGCAATATGTGCAATGTTTGTCACAGGTATTTCTGGTGCAAAATAATGTTACCAGTCATGATTGGTTAATTATTTGTCCTCAGAAAAAATATTCAAAGATTCTCAATCTTCAAAAGAACTCCAGTGATTACTGCATCTCCCTCCAAAGTTAACAAAATGCATATTTCTCTTCTCAATTACTTGCAATTATTTTGTACTGAAAGTCAATTTTTACTAGAAGGACGTACACCTCCCAATCTCTCTCCTGATTGGGCTTCCATGACCACCACTAATTGTCAGTATTGATCCTTGCATCCACAAGTTTGATATTTGTCTTTTGGTATATTGTTATTTTATTAGCTTGCAAGCAAACACCTTCAGTGATCTGGGCTCTGGAATAGGTTAGATTATCTCTTAGCAAACTCAGGCCTGTTCTTACCTCCATTCCCTTAGACCAACTCCTGTAGCATTTACTGGGCTTATACTCACCTGGGTGGGGTCTCTGGTAAACTGCCAATATTAATGTCCAAAATCCTCCTGGGTAGTTGATGTTGGAGAATGAAGCTCTGAATCCCAACAAGCAACAGGAAGGAGGAAAACATTGACTTCCTGAGCCAGAATTAGGGTTCTATAAGTAACACTGGTGTCCTGTCCATGACTAGTCTGTGAAGCTGAAGGTCTGCAGAGAGGAGTATTTACACTCCTGTTTTTGCTCATTAGCACCTTTCCCTCCCTCCTTGTACTATAGCCTCTACCTAATTGATTTCCCTGTGGACACTGGTGAGGACAAAATGAAATTTTTCTTGTTCCTTCTCTGTTCCTAGGATACAATTTTGTCAATTTTGAAGTCAGCTTGTATGATTACTTCTCCTTGAAATCTCCTATCTCCTAGAGAGTTAAACTCTCATCACACTTATTAAAGCCTCATTGAAGTTTTTTACAAAGTCAGAGACTGAGGGTTCTGTCTTGATTAGGTCTCTTGACCCTCAAGTTATTACCTTCTGGTGGGTGATATATAACCTGCAATCATAAGGAATTATTTTCTCCTCTTTAGAAGGGGCACAACTTTGTTCTAATTATAAAATATTGGGGGGGTGCTCTTCTTGTGTTCCTGACAATTTTAGAAAAACAAGTAGGAATTTCTTTTATATATCAAGTTAAAGCCTGTCATATATGCTCTCTTTATATATATGACTGTCATAATAAGAGATACATTTACATATATTTAGGCTCCTAGTTTACAAAACATAGGATTTTTCTGATTTTAATTTTAAGGTGGGTTTTCAGTGAAATACTATTATGAGGTACTCCATTTGAGGAATGAGACTTAGAGAAATTTAATATTCTTGTGAAAATATAAATTGTTTTGGATAAGAATGATTTCTATTCTGTCTGTGTGAATTTGGATGATTCTCAACTAGAAAAAAATTTTCACCACTGGAGATCCACTTGAAAACTTCAACAGATACTGTATTAATATTCACAACATGTAGGGTAATGGTTGACTCAAATAATTTGTCAACTACAAATGTCAACAGTGTAAGGTGAGAAAAAACTTTTCTCACCAGCATTTATCCAAATTCATTTTCTGCATACATAAATTGTAGAGATAAAGAAATCAAATAAGTATAAATTATAGGAAATTAAAAGAAGAGGTAGGTTCTCAAGTTGATTTGAGATTGTAAAATTTGACTCAGGCTTTAGTCTTGTTCTCACTGGAATTTTTTCAGTATTAGGGCAATTGGCAATTTAATAACATCCTTTCCAAAGAGACTTTTCAGAGCTCCCTTTATGTCTTTGTTCCTGAGACTGTAGATGAAGGGGTTCAGCATGGGTGTGACCACCGTGTACATCACTGAGGCTGTTGCAGTTGAGTGTGAGCTGTGGGAACCTGCAGAGCTAAGATACACTCCTAAGCTTGTGCAATAAAATAAGGAGACCGCCGAGAGGTGAGATGCACAAGTGGAAAAAGCTTTATACTTCCCCTGAGCAGATGAGAGTCCACGTATGGAAGAAACTATCTTAGAGTATGAGTAAAGGATACCAGCTAGGGGACCACCAGCTAGAAAAACAGCAACAAAATATATCACCAAATCATTGATAAAAGTGTCAGAACAGGCTAGATGGACCACCTGATTGAGTTCACAGAAAAAGTGAGGGATTTGTATGTTTCTGCAGTAGGACAACCTCAACACCATCAAGCTTTGTAATAAGGAATGCAGAGCACTCATGATCCAGGACCCAAGAACTAACAGTCCACAGAGCCTGTTGCTCATGATAGCTGTGTAGTGAAGTGGGTGACAGATGGCCACAAAGCGGTCATAGGCCATCACAGTCAGGAGAAAGTCATCCAATGCTGCAAAGAGCATAAAAAAGTACAACTGTGTAATGCATCCTGCATAGGTAATGACTTTACTCTGTATCAATATGTTCTTCAGCATCTTAGGGATGGTGGTGGTGGTGAAACAGATGTCTACAAAGGACAGGTTGGAGAGGAAGAAATACATGGGCGTGTGGAGATGTGGGTCCAAGATGACTGCCAGAATGATGAGCAGGTTTCCCAGGAGAGTTATTATGTACATGGAAAGGAAAATCCCAAATATGAGGGGTTGCATTTCTGGTTTATCTGTGAACCCCATAAGAAAAAAATCTGAGAGTCCTGTATCATTGCCTGATTCCATGTGGTTTATCTGATTAACAAGAAAAAAATAGAAGATAGTGACTAATTGTTCTGGAAAGAGACATCATTTCATAGTAGAAATTCAATAACTTATTTTTTCAAAACTTTTTAGAATATTCAATGTATGAATTTAGTTAATTTATGGAATCTTATATAATCCCTAACTAACTAGGTATCCAACTTTCTAATACCTCCTTTTGATGTTATACATTTCACATGTTTAATGTGAAATTCTTTAATGCATTTGCAAATATTAAGTTCCTATTTCCAAAGATATTGAAAGAATATCAATGATAAATCACAGGACATTGACAGATTTTGATAGGTGATAGGAAAAATGAATGGAGGTATTTGGAGTGTATGAAGATGTTATACTTTTTTAATGCATGTGTAGGTATAACCTGGTTACATCACCTTGTTTGAAGATACATGAGTAAGAGCCAGGGAAAGAGGAGACTATATAAGAAGTATGTGCAAGAACTATGATTTAAAATCCCCAAAGTCTTGTTATAACAAGAAACACACACATTTGTGAGCATATGCACACACACTCAAACACTCACTATAGAGCCTTACTTCCTGTATTGTATGCCTGACTTTCTTATATACAAAAATACTCATTAGGATAGAAGTTTATACAATTTATGCTTCAGATCAGAACTTCTTCCCACTAAGGAATGCGCAAATAGGACAAATATTTCCACTTTGCAAACTTCCCAAGGCCCCATAGACTTGGGGATCTACACCGGATGCTTTATTTTCTGCCCTGTCTTTAAGAGATCATTAAATGTTGTTCAGTGACGAGAGAGAGAGAGAGAGACAGAGACAGAGAAAGACAGACACACTCACACAGAGAGAGAGAGAGAGAGGGAGAAAGAGAGAGAGAGAGAGAGAGAGAGAGAGAGAGAGAGAGAGAGAGAGAGAGAGAAATGTGTTGGGAAGAGGATGAAAAAGATCTCATAGGTCAGGGGCTCCTTTAGAGATACTGAGAACTTAAAAAATTAAAGACTCTTTCCTTTTGAGGACATTGAACTCTCATTATGTTGCCTTGCTACACATGAAATATGATACTGAGGCAAAATAAATTTATTCTAAGGACATTAGCAGTGGTACTTTTCAGTACAAACACCTTACTGGTTGAACTGTCAACATAAAACGGACAAAAGAAAAAAACAATTCATGAAAGAAAATGGATGCAACATAATTTCATCATTTTTATGTGAAGTAGTAGATTTGGTTTCCTGTGTCTGTTCCATATTTCTCTCTTTTATGAGATCCTCTAGTAGATGAAAGAAGACTGTCTCATCTTTCTTATGTGATATCATTTTAAAATTTTGGGCTTTGGCATTAGATCTGATTTTTTCTTTTTGACAAGTTCAATGGCACAATCTAGTCCTGGTTCATGTCTTGTTTCAACATTCAATGTTGTCCACAAATCAATTTCTATCAAATCTTACTCACATCATGACAACACCACACTTTTACAGAGTAAGTTTCCTCATATTATTTCTAGAGCACATTTTGCCATATGCACATTTATTTAAGTGTATTTTGGCTTCAACATTATAATATATGGATTTCACTTGCATTGCTTACCTTTGTTAATTCATAAAGTTTTCTGATTATACATGCACTGTATAGAATGAAATTTAGGAAACGGAACTTTTCTGAATAAAACTCATGGCAAAGTAAATGAAACCAGGTCATTTAAAGTGGTTTCATAACATATCTATTCAGTGGAACATGAAAGCAAGCCAAAATATTTGACCATGAATAGAACAATATCAACACGGATTAATAATCAGCAAAGACCTTGGCATAAAACAATATAAGACAAATGTATATAGATTTTCTCACATAGTGTAGATATTTTCAAAACATTTTGAATGAACCAGGAATCAAATCTCCATATAAGGATATTTATAATATCTGACAAGTTTTATTTCAGTTTTGTTTCCAGGTTGGTTTGTTTTATAAAAGCTGATGTAAATGGTGTGCCCTCTGGAAGGAAATTAAGTGGTTCATATATCACATGGTTATATGTTTATATCTAATTATTTTTAATTCAACTGCTTAGAATTATTAAACAATTTATTTACAACGATATATGATTTTTGAGATATTTTCTTTGAACCTCATTCTGTGTGTATCTCATATGAAAATCAAAGGAAATGAAAACTCATGGCAAGAGTAAAGATAAAATTTTTGGCGAACATATAAAAACTGAAATGTATAGGTGACCAGAACCTCTTAATTAAAGTTATTAAATTATAAGATGTAAACATATTTAAAATAAAGTTGTAAATATTCATGTATAAAATATCCGATCAAAATTGCTTAACAGTTATGCAAAAATAACTTGAAATGTTGCCAATTATAGAAAAATAGACATATATTATAATAGTAACTTGCAATAATAGGAAACAAACATGGCAATCAAACATATTATTGTTTTCTCAAACTGAGAAATAGTTTTAAAAAGTAACAAAAATTTTATTTCATCTTCACCAGACTGGGGAGAAACATAGCTGATGATACTTTTGGTTGGGATTCAGGGAGGACAGGGGGCACTCTCCAACTGAACTCAGAACTTTGAGCTGTTACAACTCAGGTTTGTGGACACAACCTGAAAACAGACATAAATATCACACATATAGATATATACAACTCAGGGTCCTTAGTCTTCACGCTAATGTCCTTCACTCTCTGAGGTGGGATCTGTCCTCTCATGTAAGACGCTTAAAGCAACCCAGGGTCCATTCATCCCTCCCTTGTGTGGTATCCTAAAGTGTATGTGAACATTCCTCTTAATACCTTGGGGACACATTCTCCACTAGTGAAGACACCAGTGTTAACAGCCTGCATATTTGAAGCCTTTATATCCTAGTAATTTAGCGAGAGCGCATCCAGTAGAAATGGTACAGTCACATCATGAAATGTATGCATAATTAACTGATGAACCCTCATACTAGGTGAATAGAGGGATTTATGAAAGGTAATATTGAATAAGAAGTAAAGGGCAAAACAATGGTTAAAAAGATTATTGACACCTGCATGGCACCTACAATGCTCATATATTTCCCTTTCTATGTTGAATTTCAATGTAAGGGCATAGCAGTCTGTTATTGGGTGTGGTGTGAAATTCACAAAGACTGAGATGAACTCTTAATATAATAAGAATTTTGTAATGTCAACAAATAAGAGAATTCAGAAAAGTCTGTTTAATGTGTGAGGATGTGTTTGCATCATATATAGAAAAAATTGTTACCTAAGGTCTTTTGAAATAGCTTATGACAGAATGTATTTGGGTTAAGTATAGTGGTTCAAACCAATTATAAAAATAAAATTGAATGGAAATACAAAATCATATAGTAAAATAAGAGATAACCCATGATCTTAATTTAATGACAGTAACTTGAGTTCTTATTTCAAGTTTGGATTAGCAGGGACTAGGAGATAAAAGAATGTCATAATCTTTTAAAATGAAAGGAGAATGCTGTATTAATTTATATTTTTACTTATAGATAAGGATTCAAAATATACTAATGAATGAAAAGTTGGTTCAGAGTCAAATTTAAAGAATACATTCAAAATGATTTCTCCACATGATGCAACATTTAGAAATAGTTGTCATCACAGAAGAACAAAAGGAGCAGGAGTAACAGAGATGTGGACAGCAGTTGGAAGTGTGTGTAAAATATGTTTTATAGTACAAATATCCAAAAACCATTCATCTTTTTTTTGAAGGAAGGATTACCAAATGAAGAATATTTAAGTGAAAATCCAAGATTTTCAGTGATAAAAATTAATGGAGAGTACATAATATGGCTTATGAGTTTTAGTATACAAAGTTAGAATGTTACACATTCTGCACAAATACATACATAAAGTACTAAGTAGCAAACTGTGAAATTTATAAAAAATTTAAATTCTTTGAATACATGCAATAAAAAGCAGTGAAAAAGCATGTAAAACTCAATATACGGAAGCCTAGATGTCAGAGAATATTTCCAATAGAGATATTAGTTGACTAATCCTCAAATATATCCAGTCTTACAGGTAATGTAATCATGGCAAAGTAAGTTCATTAGCATGCTCTTTCCCCTTCATAAATAAAAAAAACCTTTTGACTTAGAGAGGTGAATATGAGAAATGTATGTCTCAGATATTTCTGGTGTAAGGTCATTCTCGCAATTTCTCATTAGTCAAGTTTTGTTATCAGTAAGAAGATACAGTCGAATATGCTCAATCTTAAAGAAGAGCTCCGTTGATTATTGTCTCTCTCTCCACAGCTTATACCTTATTTCTATACGCAAATATTTAAAAACATTTTTGTACTTTAATTTTTACTAGAAGGACTTACACCTCCCATTTTCTTTCCTAACTGGACTCCCATAACCACCACTGAATAGTCAACATTGACACTTGCATTTCCGACTTCAATATTTAATTCTCTTTTAGGGTATTATGTCGCTGTTAACTAACAAACACAGTGATCTGGGCTCTGGACTAGGATGAATTGTCTCTGAGTAAACTTAGTTCAGTGCGCTTACCTTCATTCCTTTTGACCAACTCCTGCAGTATCTACTGGGCTCACACTCACCTGGGTGGGTTCTTCGATAGGAATTTCTCAATACTAATGTCCAAATCTTCCTGGGTTGATGATGAGAGAATTCAATACTCTGTTCCCTGACAAGACAACAGGAAGGAAGAAAGCATTGACCCTTGTCCAGAATTAGGGCTCCAAAAGTAACACTGGTGTCTTGTCCATGACCGGGCTGTGCAAGCTGAGGGTGGGCAGAGAGCAGTATTTACACTCCTGTGTCTGTTCATTAGTAACTTTCCATCCCGGTACTATAGCCTCTAACTAATTTCCCTGTGGAGACTACTTTGGACATAAGTCTATTTTTTCTCACTCTATCTCTGTTCCTAGGAGACAATGTTGTCAATTATGAGTTCAGCTTTTATGATCATTTCTCCCTGAAATTTTCTGTTTCCTAGAGAGTTGAACTCTCACCAAGTTATTCAACCCTCATTAAACTTTTCTGCAAAGTTAGAGATTTAAGATTTGCTCTTAATTGAGTCTCTTGACCTTCAGATCATGGACTTCTGATGGGAATACATGCCCTACAAGCATAGGTAATTACTATTTTCCTTTTCAGAAGGTTTACATTTTTTGTTCACTTATGAAACTTTGGGAGCTGTACTCTGTCTTCCTGGTACTTTTTGGAAAACAAATAGGAATTTCTTTTATATCTCAAGTGAAATTCTGTTATTTAGTCCCTCATTATAAATGAGTTGTCAGTTATTTGAGACATTTAGATATACTTAGACTCCCAGTTTAGCACAGGATAGGGATTGTTGGATATAGATTTTAAGATAGTTTTTTCAATGAGATATTACTCTCATTTACTCCACTTGAAGAATGAGGCTGAGAGGGATTTAATATTATGGTGAAAATATAAATTCATTTAGAATATGTATTGATTGTTACTATATTTTTGGTTGTGATTCTCAACTAGAGGAATATTTTCACCACTGGAGATATATTTGGCAATTTCAGAAGGTCTTGTGTTAAATGCCCACAACCTATAGGAAAACACCCAACTCAAATAATTATTCAAACACAAATGTCAACGTTGGAAGGTGAGAAAAACATGTTCTCACTAGCATTTCCACAGCTTTATTTTGCTACAATGAACCAGGGGTATCTGATTCAAAATCAAACATTGTTTCAGCAGGTCTTCAGTGAGCCTAGGACCTGCATTTCTAACATTTCCAGGATATGTCTATACTGAAGGTTCTGGACTGTCAGATGCACTGTTTAGCAAGGATGTGATCCTGTATTAGAGACAGATGTAGGTAGTTTTAGGTTTTCTGTACCAAAATTTGCTTTGTCAGTAATTTCCTAAGAGAAGTGTAGGGTCTTTTCACTCACTATAGAATCACTATAGAGGTTGTTATACATTTGTGTTTGGTTCTCCTAAATACAATGACTTTTTGATGAACAATAATCACTTTATTTATTTTGTCTATCCCATCCATCATTTGGAAATATGCTTTAGCTATCGTGATTTTTCCCCTGGTTGTTTCAGAATGCTTGTCCCCCAAATGAGGATAATTGTTACATAACCAAAATTATTACAATGCCTGAAATACAGTTTCATAAATCTATCCTGTCTAAATTTCATCCATAGCAAATATCTCCAAGTATACCAACAAAGTCTTAGTTGTCTTTTTTGTGTGTAAAATTAGTCTCCAATCTAAATTCACAGCTGCAGTAATTTGTCTCTCTAGTCTCTGGTCTTCCTATTTGTCAAGGCACTGACATTAATTTTTCAAAAATTTTGATGACATATTTTCAAATATATTTCCAAATATTTTATATTTCAGATTTATGTTTGTGATTCATTTTTATTTAATTTTTTTCATGCAGTGTTATAGCATGACCTCATTTCATTTTTTACATGTGGCTGTCCAGTTTTCCAAATACCATTGTGAAAAATAATTTCTCCTTCATATGGTGGTTTCTCATTTTTCATAAATTACTTGACCATATGTATGTTTTTAATCTCTAATATAATTCTATTCCATTGATATATGTATGTTTTTTTCAGTACCATGCAGTTTATTTAATCAGTTTTATTTAAGGAATGTTGAATTTTAACATTAACTTAATTTGAAATAAACATGATAGAAAATTTATATCTGTATATATATAGTACTGCAGGTTTACCACTATTTCCCATTTTCCTTCACTTTATAATCCCTTTTACCCAATCCCCCAACCTTTCTTGCACCCTCTGATTTGCCTTTTTTTACCCCCACTAAAAGTCTATTGTTGTTTGTATTGGTTCTCAATTTTTTTGAAGTCTATTATTGTTGAATTTTGATCATCTGTTTGCTTTCTATCTCTTTACACATCATTGAGTGATACCATAGGATGTCTGTTTTTCTCCTTCTGGCTTAGCTTGCTAAGCATTATTCTCTTCAAGTCTATCCAGGTTGCTGCAAATGACTGTGTCTCTCCCTTCTGATGGCCGCATAATATTCCATTGTTCATATTGACCACATCTTGTTTGTCGATGGGCATATAGGGGGTTTCTAGCTCTGGGATGTTGTAAATAATGCTGCAATGAAATGGGGGTGTATATACCTCTGAAAATGTGTTGTGATTTTAGGGTATATACCCAGTACAGGAACAACGATCATATGGAATTTCCAGTCTCAATTCTTTGAGGAATCTGCATATTGCTTTCCAAAATGGATGTATCATTTTGCACTCTCACCAACAATGAATAAGTTTCTCTTTTCTCCACATCCTCTCCCACACTTGTTTCCTTTTTTTTTCCATGATACCATTCTCACAGGTGTAAAGAGATATCTCATTGTTATTTTGATTTGCATTTTCCTAGTGACTAGAGAAGTGGAATATCTTTTAATTTACCTGTTGGCCATTTGTATGATGACATTGGAAAAGTATTTTGATCACTGTTACTTTGTTATATAGGTCAAAATCTAAGCATGTGTTATCTTCACACTTTTTGTTTTTGTTCTCATGATCACTTTGTCTATTTGGGGTCTTTTGTGATTCTATACATATTAATTTTTGTTGTAGTTCCTTGAAAAATGTCAGTGAAATTTTGATATATGTTGCAAACAATTTTGCATGCTTTAGGTAAGATCATCATATTATCAATGCTAGTTCTTCTTAATCATGAACATGGAATAGCTTACCATCTCTGTATCTTCTTGTAAGTTTTCTTTAACAATGTCTTATGAATTTTCATTGTACAGGTATTTAGTCTTCCTAGTTAAGTTTATTCCAATTATTTGATTTCATTTTGATTGTAATTTGCATATTGTCTAAATTTCCCTCTCTTCTATGCCATTGTATATAAAAATAAAAAGATTTTTATATTTTATTTTGCAGTTTGTCACTTTATGTAATCATATGTTAATTCTATTTCTGTGGTTTGGAGGCCTTAGGGTTTTACCTGTAGATTATCATGTCATCTGCCGTGTTAACTTCACTTCTTTTCCAATTTTGAGTCTTTTTATTTCTTCTTGTTGCTTAATTGTTCTGGTTAGAACATAATAGGATGAAGAATGCTGTGATGAGAGTGGATACCATGTTTTTGTTCCTGGTCTAAAGTGAAATGCTTTTAATTTTCATCATTAAGTATATTGACTGTGGATTTATCATATATGACACCTTTGCAGTGCTGAATTATATTCATTCTATCCCAATTTTATGTAGAGGTCTTTTTATTGTAAATGAATTGAGTATTATAATATGGCATCTCTGCATCTATGTTATGATTATATAATTTTTCATTATTTTGTTTATGTGGTATGACATGAGTAGATTCAATATTTTAAACCATCTTTGTATCCCTTGAATAAATTCTCCAAAATCATGATGGGTAATATTTTAATGTGTCATTGAATTCAGCTGACTGATATTTTGCTGAGTATTTTTACATCTATATTTATCACAGTATTGTTCTAAAATTTTTTTGTCATGTCCTTGTCTGGTTTTGGTATTAGCATAATGCAGGCCACCTAGAAAGTACTTAGATGTGTTACTTTAACTTTTTGAAGAGTTTGAAAGGGTATGCATTAATGTTCTCTGCAAGTTTTCCAAAATTCACTAGTAAAGTCATCTGGTCCTAAGTGCTTAATTTGGTAAACATTTGTTTATTTCTTATATTCACTGGTTATATTAAGTCTATTCTAATTTTCCATTTTCCATGACCCTGTGTCATGGATGATCTGGGAATTGTACTCCCGAAGAGGTAAGAGTCAGTGTGAAGACTCTAAGGTGATTGCTTTAGTTTACGTAAAGAAAACCAGCTTGCTGAGAATGAGACAAAGAGAGAATGAGGAGAATGCGTCAGAATTTGATGAAGAGTGAAATAGTTCTCTAGTGCTGATTGCATTACAAGAGTCCCTCCTGTAGAAATTTATAAAATTGTTAAAAATGTATCTTGAATGTTTAAGTGGATCAGTCCAGTATATTCTGTCACTGGAACTCTGACTTCAATATTATGAGAGTCACCTTGGAATATATGAGCTAAGGCTTTCCTGCATAAGAACATTCCCTAGCAACAAGAGAGATGTACTTGATGAATTTTGTCTCATAAAAATGACTCTGTATAACCAGCTCCATAGATATTCTGTCATCAGTGTTTTCTCCCATCACTCAGACAGCCACTAATTTGACCATAACTCTGTACCTCTGTACAGTGACACTTTCTGGATGTTAAAAGCATCACAGAGTAGATATCAGTTATGTCAGTCTTATTTCACATGGTCTTCGGTATTATTGGATATGATTATAGACAAAATATTTTTGTATTTTGTATAATATTTGATATGTGCCTATACCTCAGTCTATATATACATCATTTTTTATATGCTGGGCTTAACTGTTCATTCAATGTTTGACTTGAAGATGTTGGCATATACTGGCTATGTATATGGTGAATGAACTATTGAATTTTCACAAGAATATTGTTTGCATTCTGTGCAAATGCATAGGCTGATGATTTCTGATTAATATGCTCACAACTTCCTACTTTTGTATTTGGTTATTTATGATATTTCTATACTGCAAATATAAAGATTAAATGATACACGTTCTACATTTTAAAACCATGACTTCTGTTTGTGCTTTTACTTTGCTATTTCAAAAACAAACCCCTGCTTGTGGGGAATAAAAGACTGTTTTCAACTTTTCTCATCATATATTCCTTTGATAAACAATCAAAAATAATTCTCTTATTTTTATCCTTTATTTTAGCTGAACTTATTTCATGCTTATTTCTCTTTTGAGTCTTATGGGATTGAAAATTATGGAGATAAAACAGACATAAAACATGGTGAAAGCTTAATGTGATCTAAAGGATGTATGGATGTGTATAAATATTAACCACACATTGCTGTGGTGTCAAGATGAGTTTTTACAAGGAGCAGTGTAAGTCATGACTGCACTTTAGTCTAAAAGAATGAAAAAAATCCAAAACAATGAATTCATTTGAGAAGGAATTAATCTATGGTGATACTGTAGCTCCTTGATATAAAAGGTAATGTCCAAATGTTTCAGATCCATGTGTGGGGAAATAATTGACTGAGTTTAAGTGATAAAGGGGAAAACACTTGAATATCAGTTATCACAGAACTTAATGGTATAAATTGCATAATTATACAGAGATACAGAAATCAAACAAGCATAAATTACAGAAAAAATAGAAGAGGAATGTTCTCATAGTTGAATTAAAGAGTGCAACATTTGAATCAGGCTTTAGTCTTGTTCTCACTGGCATTTGTTCAGCATTAGGGCAATGGGCACTTTAATGGCATCTTTCCCAAAGAGTCTTTTCAGAGTCCCCTCTACATCTTTGTTCCTGAGACCGTAGATGAAGGTGTTCAGCATGGGTGTGGCCACAGTGTGCATCACTGAGGCTGTTTCAGTTGAGTGTTAGCTGTTGGAACCAGCAGAGCTAAGATAACTCCTAAGGTTGTCCTATATAATAAGGAGACGACTGAGAGGTGAGATGCGCAGGTGGAAAAAGTTTTATATTTCCCCCGATCAGATGAGATTCCATGTATGGAAGAAATTATCTTAGAGTATGAGAAAAGAATAGCAGCCAGGGGTCCAAAACCTAGAAAAACAGCAACAAAATCTATCACCAAGTTTGATAAGTGTCAGAACAGGTTAGATGGACCAGCTGATTGAGTTCACAGAAAAGTGTGAGTTTTGCATATCTGTGCAGAAAGACAAGCACAACCCCATGAAGCTTCGTAACAAAGAATATAGGGCACTCATGACCCAAGACCCCAGAACCAACAGGCCACAAAGCTGGGGGTTTATGATGTCTGTGTAGTGCAGTTGTTGACAAATGGCCACAAAGTGATCAGAGACCATCACGATCAAGAGAAAGTCATCTAATCCTCCAAAGAGAATAAAAAAGTACATCTACAGGATGCATTCTTCAAAGGTGATGACTGTACTCTTTTTCCAGATGTTCTGCAGTAAGGTATGGTGGTGCAAGTGATACAGATGTCTACAAAGGACAGGTTGGAGAGGAAGAAGTACATGGGTGTGTGGAGATGGGAGTCAGAGATGACAGCTAGGATGATGAGCAGGTTTCTCAAGACAGTGATTATGTACATGGAGAGGAAAATCCCAAATATGAGGGATAGCATTTCTGTTTCATCTGTGAACCCCATAAGAAGAAATTCTGAAATTCCTGTAACATTGCCTGGTTCAATGGGTGGTGGTATTGTCAAGTAAAGAAGAAAAGAAATGGCGACTTATTGTCCTAGACACAGACATCATACCTTAGTGGAAATGCTATAATTTTTATTTTCAAGAAATAAGTAAATTAGAAAGGTTAATGTATGGATTCAGTTCATTTATAGAATCCTATTTAATATCTAATTAGGAAACTGATCCCTGTCTCTTCCTTTGAGGCTATGCATTTCACATGTTAAATACCTTGAGCATTTGAAAAATATATGGCTTCTATTTCTAATGACGTTGAAAGAATATAAACAAAAATTACATCACATGGAACTTTGATGATGGAAGAAAATGAAAGGAGACATATGGATTATTGAAAATATTGTGCGCTTTTGAATGCATGTTTAGGGAAGACCTGTATACATCATGTTGTTTGAGAGAACCCACATGCAAAAAATTTCCTATATAAAGCCTGTATCTGGGGAAATGTGTTCCTGCCAAGGGAACAGCCAATGTGAAGGATCTGAGAGAGGTGATTATTTTAGTTTAAGAATGGAAATCAGTTGATTGAGAATGAGACAAAGGAAATAAGGAGAGCATGCGAGAATTTGTTGAAGAATGAAATAGATCTGTTTCTGCTGCTGAAATTTTGTTTTATAAAGTTCCTTCAAGTAGAGTTTTATAAAATTGTTACAAAGTATTCTGAATGTTAAATAATCACTCAGGTACTGTCCATTGATTTAATTCTGGTGTCAGCAATGTGAAAGTCACCTGGAAGATATGAACTATGGCTTCCCTGCCTAAGACTTGCACTATCAAAAACAAACTCTCTGTGGGTCTCAATCTCTCTCTCTCTCTCTCTCTCTCTCTCTCTCTCTCTCTCTCTCTCTCTCTCTCTTTCTCACACACACACACACACAACACACACACACACTCTGCAGTGTTGGCTTCCACACTGTCTTGGGTTCCTGATTTACCCAACAACGATGTTCACATTGACAAAATTCACAAATTCTTTCTTTTAAGGAAGTGCAACTGGTACTGGTAATTTCAGTTTGGAAGCTTCCCAAGGTCCCATAGACATGAGGATCCACACTGATTGTTACTTTATTATTTTGCCTGTCTTTTAAGGAACATTAAAAGGGATTTAAGAGAGAGAGAGGAGAGAACTAGGAGGAGAGTGAAAAAGATGTAGTAGTTGGGGCTTCCTAAGTGACCCTGAGCACTTAAAAGTTAAAGTATCTCTGCTTTTGGAGACATTTTGATTGATTATATTGTCTTGTTGTTTATCAAACATGATAATGGAGTAAAATAATTTTGGCCTCAGGACACAACTAGTGTTATTTTTCAGTGCACAGCCTGGCTTGTTGAATGATTAAGAAAAACATGGGCAAAAGAAATAAACCAATATTTCACAAGAGGAAACAAAGTGAAAAATTGCATATTTTTATGAAGCAGTAGACGTTTTTTCCAGCGTCTATTCCATACATATTTTTAAACATTCTATATTAGAGGAGAGAAGACTGTCTCATCTTTCTTATGTGACACCTTTTTTGTTATTTTGGGCTTTAGAGTGACACCTTGAATTACTTGTTCTTTTGACCAGTCTAGTGGGCACACTCTAGTCCTGATTTGATTTCATTCCCATATCCAGTTTCCACCCCAGATCATGATAATGCTCACCTCATGAAAATGCAAAACTTTTACAATAAATAAGCTTCTCCAGTTTGTTTAGAGGCCATAATGTCATACCTACATTAATGTCAGTGAATTGTGACCTCAATATTATAACGTAAGGACTTCACATGCAATACTCAACCTTTTTTTGACAAAGGTATGAGATTATAAGTTCACTTGCAGAGAAAAATATTAGGAAAATGAGAAGTTCCTGAATAAAATTCATGACAGAGTAAATGAAATAATTTAGAGTAGTCTATACCGTAGTATACATTCGATGGAACATCCAAAGTAAAAGAAATTGAAGATGAAATGAACAACATCAAAAAGGATTATGAATCTGAAAGGACCTTGACATAAGATGATACAAGACAAATGAACATGGAACTTTCTCACATAGTGCAGATATTATAAAAACATTTTGGGAATGAATAAACAATTACATCTTAATTCATCTTTCTTTTTCTACAAAGGTATAGATTATATGTGCATTGTAGAGATAAAGATTTAGGAAAATGAGAAGTTCCCCAAAAAATAATGAAAGAGCAAATAAAATAATTTAGAGTAGTGTATACATTAGCATACACATTCAATGGAGCATCAAAAGTAAATCAGAAAATTCGAAGATGATTTGAACAATATCAACATGGATAATGAATCAGCAAAGACCTTGACATAAGACAATACAAGAAAAATGTACATAGAACTTTCTTACATAGTACAGATAATGTAAAAAAAATTGGGGAATGAATAAGCAATTAAATCTTAATATTTATGGATATTTACATCTGAGAAAATTTTCTTTCAATCTATTTGGAAAATGTGTTATAAAAGCTGATATTAATAGTTCTCTGTAAGAAAATGAAGGGGCTCTATTTCACACATTTTTATTTGTCTATTTAAAATGTTCAGTTACCTAAAGTTATTTCATTTATTTAAATTGCTATGTGATTTTTCAGATATTGTCTTTGAACCTCAATCTATGCATATCTATTAAAACTCATAGACTGTGATATCTCATGTCGAAGTAGATTTTTGGTGAACATGTGAAAATAAACACCTGAAATCTTTAGGTGATTATCAACATCCTAGTTAAGGTAGGAAAATTAGCAGGAAGATTGTAGACATATTTAGCAATATAAACTAGAAAGTGATTCACAAATAAAATATCCAACCAAAACTCAATTGAGAAACAAGAATCTTCAAAAATCACTTGAAATGCTGCCAAATATAAACAAGCACATAACACATGAACTTGTAACATTAATAGGAAATGAGTATGAGAATCACATAGAAATTATTTTTCAAACTGAACATTAATTTAAAAAATAACAAGAAAATTTTTCCTCCAGACTGTGGAGAAATGTAGATGGTAGGGTTGATGAGGCTGGAATTTTAAAGAGGATAAAAGGATACTCCCTGAACTCAGAACTGGGAGCTCTTAAAAACTTTGTGGACACAACCTGAAGACAGATATTCATATATATCTCTATCTACCTCTCTCTATGTGTGTGTGTGTGTGTGTGTGTATATATATATATATATATATATATATATATATATATATACCCTAAATGTGTGTGTGTGTATTCTATAATTCTGGCTTGCAGTCTCCACACTATTGACCTTCATTCTCAGAGGTAGATCTGTCCCTTCATGTAGGACATTTTAGAGCATCCTGGGATCCACCCAGCCTCCCTTGTGTGGTTGCCTGAAGTGTGTCAGAATATTGCTCTAAATACCCTGGGGACACAACTCCTTTGTTGGAAATTCAGTCTTAAGTATATTCCCATAACTTGAAGTTTGGCTATTCTAATAATACAGTGAAAAAGAAAATGAAATACCATCCACGTTGTAAAAGGCACACCACACCATGAAATGTATGCAGTACTGACCAACGAACCCATTTTTTTGCTTGGTGATTAGAGAGATGTCTGTAAGGTAATTTTGAATAAACAGGGATTGAAAATATTGGATAAAATGATTAGTGCCTGAATTATATGGCTCCCTGGATGCTCATATATGTCTTTTTAAACATTGAATTTAAAATTTAATAACACTAGCAGTCTGGTGGTGGGTGTGATATGCAGTCACACATGATCTGCATTTCAGTATCTTAACACATAGCAATGGCAACAAAAGACATAGCAAAACAATGGAGAAAACCTTGTGTAAAGTGCAAGGATGTTTGTATGTATCACATAGAAAGAGAACATTTAACTGAGAGTTTGAAATGACTTATGACAAAATGACTGTAATCCAAAATAAGCACAGTGAAAGAAAAGATATCCAATAGCCATAATTTAATGACAGTGGTATTTTGTTATTAATTTGATATATCACTAGCAAAGAATTGGACATAGTAGAATAAATCAGAATATCTTTTAAATGTGAGGAGGATGCAGTATCTATGTTATAATAATTTTTTAAAGGAAAGGTGCAGGCAGGAATGAAGGCATTAAGCAGACAGCAAGAAAATGTGATGAGAGAAAAGCATTTTATTTTATTTAGTTGTTCATCTTGGTTGTCTCCCTGGCCCTGGGTCTTGAACCAGAAACCTTAGGATGTATGTGGACTCACGTAGTCGACTAAACTGCTAGGTCAACAGGCCACACCCTAAATTGTACTTTAGTACATGGAATATGGGTTCAAAATATATGCATAGATGGAAAGGTAACTGCGAGTCTAATTTATTGAAGAATGCATTCAAAATTATGTCTTCAATTGATTCACTGTCTGGCAACTACAGTAGAACAAAAGGAGCAGGAGTAACAGAGATGTGGACAGAAGTTGGAAATATGTGTAATGTATTATTTACAACACCAAGTATGTGGAAAAAAACTTATTTTCAATTAAGTTAGATTTTGTAGTTCAGTTATCAGAAATCAAAACAATTGTTTTAGAGTAGTGTATAATATGATTTTTTGCCTTTTAGTACACACTGTTTATACATTATACATTATGAACAAATATTCATACTCACATAAAAATTTCAGTTCTTTGTTGAATGAATACAATAAAATCAGAAGTAGCATGAAAAACTCAGTATACAGAAGCAAAGAATATTTTCAATGTAGCCATTAACTGACTTACTAATCCATACATATATAATCAAGTCAAAGTAAATTCATGAACATGCTTTTTTTCCTTTCCTAAATTGTATACCTTTTAATTTGAATATCAAGAGAGAGGCGACATGTGCAAAGTATATCACAGGTATTTCTGGTGCAAAATAATGTTGCCAATCATGATTGGTTAATTATCCTCAGAATATATATTCAATGTAAACTCAATTTTAAAAAGAACTCCATTGATTACTGCTTCTTCCTCCTCAGTTAACAAAATTAATATTTCTCTACCCAATTACTTGCAAACTTTTTATACTGAAAGTCAATTTTTTATAGAAGGAAAATCCAATCTCTCTCCTAACTGGGCTCCCATGACCACAACTGAATTGTCAACCTTGAACCTTGCATTGCCAACTTTGATATTTACTACTCTTTTGATATATTAAGCTATTTTATTAGCTAGCAAGCAAACACCTTAAGTGATATGGCTCTGTATAGTTTATATTATATCTCAGTAAACTCAGTTCAGTACTTTTACCTCCAGTCCTTTTGACCAACTCCTGTAGCATTTCCTGCATTTCCTGGGCTTACACTAACCTGGGTGGGGACTCTGAGAGAAAGCTCTCAACATCAATGTCCAAAATCCTCCTGGGTAGTCGATGATGGAGAATGAAGTTCTGAACCCAGGCAGAGCAACAGAAAAGAGGAAAATATTGACACCCCTGAGGCAGAATTGGGGTTCAAAAAGTAACACTGGTGTCCTTTCCAAGACATGACTGTGCAGCTGAGGACAGACAGAGAGGAGAGTTTACACTCCTTTGTCTTCTCATTAGCATACATCTTTCCCTCCCTTCTGGGACTGTTACTCTTAACTAATTGATTTTCCTGTGGACACTGCTCTGGACAGAAAGGTATTTTTCCTTCTCTTTCTGTTCCTAGGAGATAATGCTGTCAATTAGGCGTTGAGATTATTTACTTGTTATTATTGAAAATAGATGGCATTTTGTCAATGACTTGTTTTGATTATGAATACTATTATTTTTACATTTACAGATAGTGTAGTAGATTTATGAATATTCTCCTCCCTTTTTTCTCCTTCCATTACAGTTAATTCCCTTTATCCCATTTTCCGCACCCCTCTCCATTAGTTTGTTACCCCTGATTTGCTTTTTGTCTGTCATCACTAAGTCCATAGTTATTTGGAGTAGTTCTCTCTCTCTCTCTCTCTCTCTCTCTCTCTCTCTCTCTCTCTCTCTCTCTCTCTCTCTCTCT
>RJWH01004784.1:0-34436 GCA_004363575.1 Solenodon paradoxus | reverse complement strand
CCAACCATGTTGTTGCAAAAGGCAGGATCTATCCCTTTTTATGGCTGTATAATATTCCATTGTGTATATATGTACCATATCTTCTTTATCCACTCCTCTGTTGATGGGCATTTATGTAGTTTGCAGCTCTTAGCTATGTGTATTGCCTGCAGTGAAATTGGGGGTGAATATATCTCTTCAGATAAGTGATTTTTTTTTCTTTAGGGTAAATGCCCAGTAGAGGAAATACAGTATCATGTGGAATTTCTATTCTCATGTCTTTGAGGACACTCCATACTGCTTTCCAGAATGGCTGCACTGCATTACATTCCCACCAATAGTGAATTAGAGTTCCTTTTTCTCCACATCCTCTTCAGCACTAATTATTTCCATTTTTTGCATAATAGCCATTCTTATGGGTGTGAAGTGATGTCTCATTGTTTTGCATTTCTCTAATGACAAGAGAAGAAATGCATCTTTTCACGAACCTGTTGTCCATTTGTATGTCTTCCTTGGAGAGGTATCTGTTAAGGTCACCAACACATTTTTTTGATTGGGTTGCTTGTTTTTTTGTTGTCCAATTTTATGAGTTCTTTGTATATCTTAGATATTAGCCTCTTACCCTAGGTGTGAGATGCAAATAGTGTTTCCCATTTAGTTGCATGCCTTTTGTTTTTAGGTGAGTTTCTTTTGCTCAG
Organism: Solenodon paradoxus; assembly: GCA_004363575.1. Taxonomy (NCBI): domain Eukaryota; kingdom Metazoa; phylum Chordata; class Mammalia; order Eulipotyphla; family Solenodontidae; genus Solenodon; species Solenodon paradoxus. The sequence continues at coordinate 33,759 of RJWH01004784.1, read as the reverse complement.
TAGAAACATATGTTTTATGTAATGCCACTTGTTTATTTTGGATTTGATTTGCCTTGCAATGGAGGTTGTTTGTCAAAGATATCTCTTAAGTCCGTGTAATAATGTTTTGCCTCCATTCTTTTCTATGTGTTGGATGGTTTCTGGTCGTATGTCTAGGTTTTTAACCCATTTTGAGTTTACTTTTTGTGTATGGTCCAGTTTCAACCTTTTGCATGTGACTGTCCAGGTCTCCCAACACCATTTATTAATGATGCTGTCCTTGCCCCATTGTCAATTTTTGGCTCCTTAGATAAAATTAGGTGTCCACATATTTGTGGATTTATTTCTGGACTTTCAATTCTGTTCCATTGATTTGTTTTTCTATTTTTATACCAGTACCATGCTGTTTTGATTCTTGTTGCTTTGTAGCAGAGTTTGAAGTCAGGAAGCATGACTTTCATTTTTTTTTTAGTTCTAGGATTGTTTTCTCTATTCTGGGTTGCTTGTTATTCCAAATAAATTTCACTGTTTTGTGTCCTATGTCTGTGAAAAAAGTCTTGGAATTTTAACAGAGGTAGCATTGAATCTATGTATTGCATTGGGCAGTGTGGTTATTATTATTATGTTGATTCTTCCAATCTGCGATCATGGAATATCTTTCCATTTCTTTGGTCATCTTCTATTTCTTATCACAATGTCATATAGTTGTCACAGTATAGGTCTTTCTCCTCTTTGGTTAGGTTTATTCCAAGGTATTTCATTTTTGAGGTGCAATCGTAAATGGTATTGTCTTCTTCAGTTCTCTTTCTGTGTTTTCATTGTTGGCACAGGGAAAAATACAACATATTTTTAATATTAATTTTGTAGCCTGTCATTTTACTATATTTATTTTTTCTAGTAGCTTTTAACTTGAGTTTTTGAGGTTCTCTATGTATATGATGATGTTGTCTGTGAAAAGTGGTAGCTTCACTTCTTCCTTTCCTATTCAGATATATTTTATATCTTTTACTTGTCTAATTGCATTGGCCAGGATCTCTAGCAAAATAAGAAATATCAGTGGTGAGAGTGGACATCCTTTTCTTGTTCCTGATCTTAGAGGAAATGTTTTCAGTTTATCTCTGATGAGTACAATGTTGGCTGTGGGATTGTCATATATAGCCTTAATTATGTTGAAATACATTGCTTTTATACCTATAATTGGAGTGCTTTTTAACATAAAAAGGGTGTTGAATCTTGTCAAATGCTTTTTCTGCATCAATTGATTTGATCATGTGGTTTTTGTCCTTTTTATTGATATAGTGTATCACATTTATTGATTTTCATATGTTGAACCATCCCTGTATCCATAGAATTAATCCTACTTGATCATAATATATGATCAATTCTATATGTTGTTGAATTTGGTTTGCTGGTATTGTGTTAAGAATTTTTTGTGTCAATATTCATTAAGGGTATTAGTTTGTAATTTTCTTTTTGGGTGCAGTCTTTTTCTGGTTTTGGTACCAGCATAATATTAGTGTCATAAAATGTTTGGAAGTTTTCCATTTTCTATTTTTTGAACAGTTTAAGAAGGATTGAAATTAATTCTTATTTGATTGCTTTGTAGAATTTGCTGGTGAAACCGTATGGTCCAGGGCTTTTGTTTAGGGGAAGATACTTCATCAATCTTTTAATTTCCCTGCTTGTGATTGATCTGTTCATGGTTTCTAATTCTTCTCAGTTTAGTTATGTAATATTGTACCTCTCCAGAAATGTGTCCATTTCTTCTTGGCTCTTCTGTTTGTTGTCATATAGTTGTACATAGCATTCTTTTATAGTACTCTGTATTTCTGGTTTACTCTGTTGTTATTATTCCTTTTCATTTCTGATTCTATTTATTTGTGTTTTGTTTCTCCTCTTTTTTGTGAATTTGGCTACTGGCCTATTTTTTATTTTATTTTTTATTTTCTTTTGAAAAACTAACTTTTGGATTAATTGATATTTTGCATAGTCTTTCTGATTTGTGTTCTTTGATTTCTGATCTAATCTTTATTATTTCCTCCTGTTGAATTTAGGCTTCCGTTTTTTTTTGCTTTTTCTACTTCCTTTAGTGATGCCTTAGGTTGTTTCTTTGTGATTCTTCTTGTTTTATGAGATAGGATTGATTGCTATAAATGTCCCTCTTAGTACTGCTTTTGCTTCATCCCTTAGATTCTGATACATTATGTCCTCATTTCACTTGATTCCAGATATTTTAAATTTCTTCCTTAATTTCCTTTTTTACCCATTTGTTGCTCAACAATATGCTGTTTATTTTTTGTGATTTTCCTCTCTCCTTTTGCTTGATCTCTAGTTTGAAGCCATTGTGATCTTAAATGATGCTAGATATGGTTTAGATCTTTGAAAATTTACTGAGGCTTTTTTCCCAACATACAGTCTATCCTTGAGCATGTTTCAAGGGTTCTTGAGAAGATGTCTAGTCTATAGTTTTTGAGTGAAGTACTCTCTATGTGTCTATTAGGTCCAGTTCTTCTATTTTATCATTTAAAGGTATTATTTCTTTATTGATTCTCTGTCTGCATGATCTGTCTTTTACTGAAAGAGGAGCATTGAAGTCCCCTAATATTTTCTGGTTGCTGTCTATATCCCGATTTAGAATTTGTTTCTTTATTGATTCTCTGTCTTGTTGGTCTGTCTTTTACTGAAAGAGAAGTATTGAAGTTCTATATTATTGTCATGTTACTGTTAATATCTCTATTTAGATCTGTTACTATTTGCTTGTTACCTTTGTGTGCACCTTTATTAGGTGCATAAATGTTAATAAGTGTTACGTCTTTTTGTTGTATTGATCAGTTTATCATTACATAATGTCCATTTTTATCTTTTTTGCTTTCTTTGCCTGATATGAATATAGACATTTCTATCTTTTGAATTCAGCATTAGCTTGGAGTACGATTTTACATACAACCACTTTAAGCCTTTGTTTGTCTCCCAACCTAAGGTGAGTTTCTTGCTGACAACATAGAATTGGATTGTGCTTCTTAATCCGTTTAACAACTCTGTACCTTTTGATTGGCAAGTTCAGCCCATTTACATTTACAGTAATTATTGACATTTGAGAGCTTGCTATTGCATTTTGATTTTTGTTTTCTGGTTATGTTGCTTTCTTTTTTATATTTTTGCAAACTTTTTCCTCTTTTGTTTAACTAGTAGAGCCTTTTCAACATTTCTTATTGAGGAGATTTCGTGGTGGTAAGCTCAACTCTTGCTTTTTGGGAAAAATCTTAATTTTCCCACAAATGTGAAAGATTTTGCAAGATACAGTATTTTTGGCTGGCTTTTTTATCATGCAGTATTTTGAAGAAATGATTCCATTCTCTTCTAGCCTGTAGAGTTTCTGTTGAGAAGTCTGAGATTAGACTGATAGGAGTGCTTATATGTGTTAAAAAAATTTTTTCCCTTGTTACCCTTAGATATCTTTATTTGTCTTGGATTTTTGATAGTTTCACAATTATGTGTCTTGGTATAATTTATTTAAGATTTATATAGTTGGGTGTCCTGTTAGCTTCATTGACTTGTATGTTCATTACTTGTTCTGTGTTTGGGAAGTTCTCAGCCATTATTTCCTTGAATATGCTCTGTGTTCCTTTCTTTTTCTCTATGCCTTCTGGGATAACCAGTATTCTAATATTTCCTTTCCTGTGACGTCAGATATTTCTCTTAATGTCTTCAATGTTTTTATTTTGCATTTTATTTCTGTTTCTTTTTCCTGGCTGCCTTCTGCATTACTATCTTGTATATCACTAATTCTTTCCTCCATTTGGGTTATTCTAGTTCCATAGCTTATTCTTATTTTAATGAATTATCTCTTCTAAATCTCATATTTCTGTTTCTGAGGTTGAAGCTCAGAAACTTCAGACTTTTGTTGCTTAGTTATTTGTTTAAGCTCTTTGTTTTGTTTATCTGAATTCTCTTTTAATATTCTGAATTTCTTTATGATGGCAGACTTGAATTCATTACACCGAAAAAACAGCTAAACTTCTGTGCCTTCAAAGTTAACTTCTGGTGTACTGTCTTTTTGTTGTGATTCCATTTCTTGAGGTTTTAGGGTGTGTTGTTATCCCCCCCATTATAAGGGATCTTGATCTATTGTTAATTTGTTTTTACTTTCTGCCATGGGCCACTCTATTTTTGTTTTATTTTGTATTTTTGACCCTTACAGGTTTCTGTAGTGCTTTTCTGTGTCAGGGAATGATGATATCTGCTGGGTGTGGGTGGCTTTGGATAGGGGTATACTGGTCGTCTTGGAGTGTGCAGTTTTGCAGTTTGATTGGGGGGATAGGTAGGCTTATTTTGCTGGTATAACTCTGCTGAAAGGGCTTATGCGTCTTGATCCTGCTGTATGAACTTAGGTCCCTTGTACTCAAAAAACCATCAGGGACAAGTCCTTTCCACAGGCTGCTTTTCCATGGTCTTAGCCACTGGATTCTCTGAGTCCCAGGAAGCCCATGTTTCCAGCTGTGTAGCGTAGTGCGCAGCACCTGTATGCCCCTATTCTTTCTACTTCCAATTTTCTCCCTCTGGATCTTTTCTAATCAAGAGTTCATCACAGTAATCATAGAAACCCCATGCCTGCTCCGTGTGACTCAGTCTAAAGGCTCCCTGCTCTGCCTGAACTGAACTGCTAGAGGTTAGAGAGACTGCCTGTGGTCTTTCCGCAGGAGACAAGCCAGGCAGCAATGGAATCAATACAGCTTCAAACTCCAGGCATGCTGAGTTTTTATGATTCCTTCTCTTTGAAGTCTCCTGTGTCCTAGAGAGTTAAACTCTCACCAACTTATTCAATCCTCATTAAAGTTTTCTACAAAGTCAGAGACTGAGGATTCTGTCTTGAGTAAGTCTCTTAACTCTCAAGTTATTGACTTATGTGGGATACATCACCGAATATTATAGGGAATTATTTGCCCCTCTTTAGAAGGGGCTCAACTTTGTTCTAATAATAAAATATAGGGGGGTGCACTTCTACTGTTCCTTAACTTTTTAGGAAAATAAATAGGAATTTATTTATATGACAAGTTAAATAAAGCTTGTCAAATATGTCCTGGTTTTTGTGACTTGTTGTAATGAGATACATTTTGATTTATTTAGGTTCCTAGTTTACACAGTATAATATTGTCAGATTTCAATTTTTAAATGGGTTTTGATTGAGGTAGTATATTATGTACTCCATTTGAAGAATGAGATTTAGAGGAATTTAATGTTATTGCGAAAATATAAATTGCGTTTGGGGTGAGTATTGATTTTTTTTCTGTCTGTCTGAATCTGAATGTGTTTCTCAACCAGAAAAACATTTTCACCACTGGCGATCTACTTGGCAACTTCAGAAGGAATTCTGTTAATTCTTAATGATAACAGCTGACTCAAATAATTTATCAACTACAGATGTCAATAGCATAAAGTGAGAAAAATCATTTTCTCACCAGCATTTCTCCAACTTCATTTTGCTACAAAAATGACTCAAAGAATTTCTTTTTACGCTGCAAATCCAATTGTGAATCAGTAGGTCACCAGTTAAAGGATCTGCATTTTGAACACCCCCAATCTGCCCCTACTGTCTCTGAACTATTGATGCTGATGGTGCGGGTTTCTGAGTTACATTGTGATCAACAAGGATGTGCTCCTGCAGTAGAGTCTGACCTTTGTCTTTCTAGGTTTTCTAAACCAAAATTTTATTTTATCTGTAATTTTCAATGAGAAGAGTAGGGATTTTCACTCACTCTAGAAGTCATGATAAATTGGTGTTTTATTCTTCTATGATGAACTTTTCTTTGTCCAACAATGATCACTTTATTTAATATACCAACCTCTTATATCATTGGAAAGTATGTTTTAGGCAATATTTTGAGAGAATATAAGCCAAAATTATATGGCTTGTCAAATTTTTAGAGGTGATTGAAGAAAATGAAAGAGGCATATGGAATGTCTGAAGATAAACGTCATGCAAATTTAGGGAACACCTGGTTAACATCATCTTGTTTGACGAACTACCACTAATAAGAGACCCCATGTCATAAATACATGGGGATTGTGCTCCTGAAGAGGGAACAGTCATTGTGGAGACTCTGAAAAGGTGCTTGTATTAGTAAGAAAATGAAAACAGTTTCCTGAGAATGATACAAAGAGAGAATGAAGAGATTGAATCAGAATTTGTTGAAGAATGAAATGGTTCTCTTTCTACTGCTGAAATTTTGTGTTACAAAAGAGTTCCTCATGTAGAAATTTAAAACATTGTTAAAATCTATCCTGAATGTTTAAGTGGATCAGTACAGTATCTTCTGTCATTTGAATTTTGACTTCAATACTGAGAGTCACCTTGGAATATAGGAGCTAAGGCTTTCCTGCCAAGAGAAATTTCCCTGTCAACAAAAGACATTTGCCTGATTTTTTCTTTCAAAATGATGATCCCTGCATAACCAGCTCCATAGATATTCAATCACCAGTTTCATTTCCCATCACCCAGAAAGCCACTATTTTGACCATAACACTGCACAATGACATTTTATATCTATTAAAAGCATCACATAGTATATCTGTTAATGTTAGTCCTATTTTACATGGTCTTCAGCATTATTGGATGTGATTGTAGGTCAAATATTTTTGTACAGTTGTATAATTTTATGTGACTATGTATTCACCATTTTTTATATGCAGGCCTTACCATTTAATTTTGACTTTAAGCTGTCATTTGCTAGTTATTTCTACGATAAATGAACATGATGCATTTCTTACAAAACTGTTTACATTCTATGCCAAAAACATGCTGCCATTTCCTGATCAATATGCCCACAATCATACTATTTTTGTATTACATATTTTATATATTTCTATACCTCAAATATAAAGATCAAATGATGCAAATTCCTCATTTGAAAAGTATGATTGCTGTTTTGCACTTCTACTTTGCTTATTTCAAAAACAAACCCTTGCATGTAAGGAAGAAATGAGTGTTTTAAAATTTTCTTATCATATAGTCCTTTGATAAACATTTCAAGAAATAGTTCTCTAGTAATTTTATCCTTTATTTAAGCTAAACTTAGATCATATTCTTTTCCTTTTTTAATTCTTGTGGGAATAAAAATGTATGGAGACGCAATTGACCTAAAATGTAGTGTAAGTTTAATGTTAGCAAAAGGATGTGGGAAGTGCATGATGAACTACAAAAATTGCTGTGGAGTCAAGATGAGTTTTTATATTAGAGCAGTGCAAATCATGACTGCACTTGAGTCAAAAAGAATGAAAAAATCCAAAATAATGACTTCACTGAGAAGTTAGTATATGGCGATCCATATGTAATCCCTTGACAGAAATGTGAATGTCCAAATATTTCCGATCCAATTTGGGGGATACCATTGACTGAGTTGAAACGTCAAATGGGAAAGCTCTTGAATATCAGTCATCACAGAGCCTAATGGCATGAATTACATAATTGTACAGAGATTTAGAAATCAAATAAATATAAATTATAGGAAATAAATGGAAAGGTATGTTCTCATAGTTGATTCAGAGACTGAAATATTTGGCTCAGACTTTAGTCTTTTTCTTTGCCATTTGTTCATCACTAGGGCAATTGGTACTTTAAAGACACCCTTCCCAAAGAGTCTTTTCAGAGCTCCTTTTATTTGTTCCTGAGATTTTAGATGAAGGCGTTCAGCATGGGTATAATCACTGTACATCACTGAGGCTCTTGCTGTTGAGCGTGAGTTGTGAGAACCAGCAAAGCTAAGATGCAGTCCTAATCTTGTGCAATAGAAGAAGGAAATGACTAAAAGGTGAGACGCACAGCTGGGAGATGCTTTATTCTTCCCCCTAGCAGATGACATTCCATATATGGAATAAACTATTTTATAGCATGAGCAAAGGATACCATCCAGAGGACCACCAACTAGAAAAACAGCAAAAATACCTATCACCAAGTCATTGAGAAAAGTGTCAGAACAGGAGAGATGAACCACCTGATTAAGTTCACAGAAAAAGTGTGGGATTTGTATGTGCAGAAGGACAACCTCAACACCATCAGGCTTTGTAGCAAGCAATACAGAGCACTCACTACCCAGAACACCAGAACCAACAGTCTACAGAGCCAGGAGTTCATGATGACTGTGTAGTGTAGTGGATGACAGAAGGTCACAAAAGCGGTCAAAGGCCATCATGGTCAGGAGGAAGTCATCCAATCCTCTAAAGAGAAGAAAATAGTACATCTGTGTGATTCATCCTTCATAGTTGAAGACTTTGCTCTTTTCCAAGATGTTCTGCGTCATCTGAGGATTGGTGGTGGAGGTGAATCAGATATCTACAAAGGAAAGGTTGGAGAGGAAGAAGTTTATGGCTGTGTAGAGATGTGGGTACGAGATGATGGCCAGGATGGTTAGTAGGTTTCCCAGGACAGTGATTATGTATATGGAGAGGAAAATCCTAAATACGGAGGCCTGCATTTCTAGTTCATCTGCAAACCCCATAAGAAGAAAATCTTAGAATCCAATATCATTGCCCGGTTTCATGTGGTCAAGTTGACTACCAAGAAAAAAATACAAGATAGTGACTAATTGTTCTATAAAGAGATAACATTTCCCAGGGGGAAATTTGTAATTTTTATTCTCTGGAAATAGTTTATTTGATGTATGGATTCAGGTCATTTATGGATTCTTATATAATCCCTGAGTAAGTAGCTGTTTAACTCTCATATCTTCCTTGATGTTATACATTTCATATGTTTAAGGTGAAATTCCTTCATGCATTTGCAAAATATAAAGTTAATATTTCCAATGATGTTGAAAGAATATCAACAACAAATTGTAGGGCTTGTCAGATTTTGACTGGTGATAGGAGTAAGTGAATGGATGCATTTGGAATGTATAAGATATGATATGCTTTTTTATGCATATGCATGAATGACCTGGTTACATCACCTTGTTGAAGATATACCACAAGTTAGAGACCCTGTGTCATGAGTGTATTTGGGTATTTTCTTTCTGCAGAACAATAGTCAGTGTAAAGTCCCTGAGAAAGGTGCTTGTTTTTGTTTAGAACAAGAATCTAGTTTGTTAAGGGGAAAGAGACAGAGAATGAGGAGAATATATTGGAAGTATCTGGAAGAGCTATGATTTTCCTGCCTCAAGGACTTGTCATATCAACAAGAAACATGCACATATATGAGCATGTACACACCATCCACGCTCACTTCAGAGCCTTACTTCCTGTATTGCTGACTTTCTTAATCCCAAACATCATTATTAGGCTATAGTCTATATGATTTGTACTGGTCAGATCAGAAATTCTTTCCTCTAAAGAATGTGCAAATAGTACCAAGATTTCCACTTTGTAAGCTTCCCAAGTCCCCATAGACTTGGGGATCAACACTGGATGCTTTATTTTCTGCACTGTCTTTAAGGAGACATTAAATGTTTTTCAGTGAAAAAAAGGAGAAAGAGAGGAAAGAGAGGAATGCGTTGGGAAGAGGGTGAAAAAAATCTTGTAGGCCAGGGGCTCCTTTAGTGATTCTGGCACTTAAAATATGAACCTTTATTTTTGAGAGCATTCAAATCTCATTATATTGCAGCCAAACAACTTTGTTCTAAGGACATAAATAGTGCTACTTTTTCAGTGCAAACGCCTTACTGGTAGAACTGTCAGGAAAAAGTGGTAAAAGAAAGAAAGAAATAATTCATGAAAGGACATACATGCACCAAACACTGGCATTTTTATATGAAGTTGTAAAAGATTTGGCTTCCTGTGGCTGTTCCATATTTGTTTGATTTTGAAATCTAGTAGATGAAAGAAGACTGTCTCATCTTTCTTATGTAATGTCTTTTTTTGTTATTTGGGTCTTTAGCATTAGATTTGATTTTTGTTTTCTTGTCACAAGTTCAATGGCACACTCTAGTCCTGATTCAAGTCTTATTCCAACATTCAAAGTTGTCCCCAAATCATGTTCTATAAAATCCTACTCACATCACAAGAAAACCAAACTTCTACAGAGTAAGTATCCTCATGTTGTTTCTTGAGCACATTTTGTCATATTCACATTTGTATCAGTGTATTGTGGCTTCAACCTTATAATGCAAGTATTTCACTTGCGCTGCTCACCTTTGTTTATTCACAAAGGTATCTGATTATATGTGCACTTGTGTAGAATCTGAGAAATAGTTTTAAAAATAATAAGAATTTTTTTCATACTCACCGGACTGGTGAGAAACACAGTTGGTCATATTGATGGGTTGAGATTTTAAAGAGGACAGGGGACACTCTCTAACTGAACTCAGAACTTTGAGCTGTTACAACTCAGGTTTGTGGACACAATCTGAAAACAGACATACATATCACACATACACATATACAGAACTCGGGGTCCTTAGTCTTCACACTAATGACCTTTGTTCTCTGTGGTGGAATCAGTCTCTTCATGCAAGATGTTTGGAAAATTCCAGGGTCCATCCATCCGTTCCTTGTGTGGTATCTTAAAGTGTGTCTGAACATTCCTGTTGATACCTTGGGGACACATACTCCTTTGGTGGAGAAACCAGTGTTAACTATGCTTCTGTATTTTGAAGTTTTGATATCCCAGTAAGAGAGAATATAAATAAAATAAAATGACATTTGCCTTTGTCCTTCTAACAATATCAGTAGGCATAATCTCTCTAGATCCAGCCATGTTTTTGCAAATTATAGGAATACATATTTTAAAATAGTTTTTGCATATTTTTTGCTTGTATAAGTTAAGTTCTCAGAAATTATGTCTGTAATGGAAATTTTTAACATTATTGTGGGGAGGAAAATAATCAATAAAGGTAAAGTTCAGAAATTTTTGAAGGGTGTTAATAAGTGGACCAAGGAACTAAGCAGATTTCCAGCTTCTTCCTGAGAATCTATGGAGAGATTCTCCATGGTGGTGATGGTCAACTTGAGACCCACAAGATTGGACCTATACTTGAACCAAGAAGTTTGAGTTGGCATCTTGAATGTAGGTGGAATTAACTCATACCCTTGAAAGACGCTGCCTTTCTCCCGAAGTCATGTACAGATCACTGTTAATGTCAGTTGCACGGGGAGGAGAAAGTGAAGGGGACTCTACCTATCACCTAGAAGAGCCTTCCTTTAACTGTTTGATACAGAAATCAAAAAAGGGTCATCCATGGGACAGAGCTGACTGCCAAATATATTCAAATTACCATCAACTTAAAAAACAGGATGATTACATAAAAAATAACCAAGACTTTCAACCCCACTTGAGAGCAGTCAGATCAGGAGTCCTTTGGAAGGTCCCCAGGCTGGCTGCATTATCTTCTTCATCCTATATGCTACTCCATTCATGAATCCTGATTTTTCACATCAGATGTTTGCATATTAAAATACTCTATTGGAGAGATAGAATGTGAGGATATCGAAGTTGGTCCAACCTGCTTTTATTAAGAGGGGAAACTGAGGTGGAGATAGTGGGACCTGCTGTTGTCAAGAGATGAGATTGAGATAGGACTGTGCTAAGAACTCTTGACTCTCAGGCTCAGGGAGTGTCCTCTTTCACCTGATCCTCCGCATTTCTTCAAACCCTGGTTAACAGTGTTTCCCCTCTCTCCCTCCTCCAGTGACTGACCTCACACGATGACCAATGTCCTGGGGTACTCGATTGGAACAGCTGTCGTTTAACACCTGTCTCAGGAGGAGTTGGAGTTGCACGAAGCTGAGATCACCCTCCCCAGCCTAGGGAAGCCTTTAAGTCACTTATGGCACAAGAGAAGGGGGCCTCCAGGGGTTGTGGGGACAACAAGAGTGTCATGTGTGGCTCCCCAGTTGTACCACCCAGAGGTGTGGTGAAGCGTCTGAGGAGGGGGATACTGGGGATACACTTCCCAAATGACTGTGCACTGAATGCACATGCTCTGTCTGCCCTGTTTAGGGGAAACTGAGATAATGGAGCAGGAATAAAAACTGTACAAGTTCTCTGTCTTTCTTTGAGTATAGCCTGAGAACTCTGAGGTCGGGGGCCCGGCAGAGTCTGAAACACCTCCCTTTGGGTTGGGAGTGAGGGAATTTTCAAGTGTAACCCAATAAGGGTCACCTCATCTTATTTTCTTAAGGTATGGTAGCACTGAAAATGGGAAGGAAAACCAATATTACCATCTTTACAATAAAAGTATATCCAGGGCCTCTTTGATCTCTGGTTCTGTCACAGAACTCAGGAAGTGATGATGCTCATGCTTATGACTGATTGCAGTGAAAAGACATAGATTGGAATTAGCGAAGGACCAAGGTGCATGGGCCTGAGAGACCAGCGCTAAGCTTCCAGTTGCCCTCCTAGTGGAAGTGCATGGAAATTTAATTCTTCCAGCTACAGTATATGACAACACCTATGAAGTATTGCCATCTAGGAAGGCTAATCTGAACCTTATTATCCGGGGTTTTCACTGGGGGCCAGTCAGGTAGGTATGAATTTTCCACTGACCTGAATTATTCATCCTACAGTCTCTGCAGAGGTCAAAGGAATACAGATAGCCAAAGGACATCAAAACAGGCATTCCACTGTCAGCAGACTCATGACATGATTCAGGTACCAAGTATACTTTTATCAGGCAGGATTCTCCGAGGGCTCAGAGGTCATCTCCTAGGAATTAGTCTAGGATCAGTCTTGTCTTTGACATTAGTAGGCTTGAGTTCCCTATCTTCTGAATTCACCCTTGACTTCACATACCCTACAGTTAAGAGAGTGGTCTAGATTCAGTGTTTTACACGGGGCTGTCCAGTTTTCACATCACCATTTACTGAAGAGTCTCGCCTCCCACTGTATATTCATGGCCCCATCATTATAGAGTATAAATGTGTGGGTTTGTTTCTGGGTTCTCTCTTCCATTGAAGTATGTCTCTGTTTTTTGCCAATATCATAGTTTGATCATTATAGCTTTGTAATATGTTTTGAAAACAGGAATCACAATATTTGCATCTTAGTTCTTATTTCTGAAGAGTATTTTGAATAGCTGGGCCCATTGTGAGTCCATATGAGTTATATAGATGTTTTAATATAGCTATGTGAATGTCATTGGAATTTTGAGAGGGATTGCATTGACTCTCTACTTGGACTTGAAGGATACGAACATTTTAATAATATTAATTCTTATCTATGAACATGGAATATATTCTGTTTATTAAGACTTCCTTCTTTAGATCTCTCATTAACAACTTTTGGTTTCCAGTGTACAAATGCTTCACCTCTTTGGTTCACTTTGTTCCTAGGCATTTTACGCATTCTATGTAATTGTAGATTACACATTGGATTGTTTCCTTAATTTTTCTTTCTAATAGTTCATTCTGTGTGCAGAGATTAGCAATGAATTTTTGTTTATTGATGTTATGTTCTGCAACGTTACTGAATTTGACCTTAGGTATAACAGTATTTTTGAGTAGTCTCCAGGATTTTCTATATAAGTAAGGTGATATTCATATACTGACAGCTTTCCTCTTCCTTTCCAATTTGGATGCCTTTAATTTATTTTTCTTGTCTGATTTTCTATTATATCTTCTTGTACTATGTTGAGTGGTGAGAGTGGGCACATTTGCTTGTTCCTCATCATAGAGCAAAGTCTTTCAGCTCTTGTCCATTTGGTATAATGTTGGCTGTTGGTTTGTCATTATGGCTTTTATTAGTTGAGGCACATTACTTTTGTACCCACTTTACTGAACATATTTTTCATAAATGAGAGTTGAATTTCGTTAAATGTCTTTTATGCATCAATTGAGATGATCAGATTTTTTCCATCCTTTTGTAATGTCATGAATCTCACTGATTGTGAATGTCAACCCATCATTTTACACCTGGATAAGTCCCAGTCATCAGAATGTATGATCTATTTACTGTATTTTTAAATTTGCTTTGCTAATAATTTGTTGAAGATTTTTTCAACTCTTTTCATCCGGGATACTGATCTCTAATTTTCTTTCTTCTGAAGTCCTTGTCTTGGTTTGGCATTATGATAATTCAGACTTCAAAGGGAATATTTAAAAGCATTTCCTTGTCTCCTATTTTCTGGACAATGTTGAAAAGGAATGGTATTAATTATACTTAAGTATTTCATACTAATCAGTTATTCCTATGAAATTAAACCTCCAAAAAAAGAGGAAGGGGCTTCATAGAGTTTCAGGGTTGTTGAACAGATAGAGATTTTGGGAGAAAGGTGAACACTCACCTTTTCCCCATGCCTTCCCTCTAACTCTCTTCTGGTTGTTGATTCACATGCTTCAGTATCCTTTGTAATAAATGGTGATCTAGTGAGTAAAAAATGGATAGACATCACCAGTGTAGAGATATAATTCCTGAATTTTGTTTGTTGGGAGGTATTATTTACTGATCAAATTTTCTAAAAAGTTATCAGTCTGCTCAGATTTCTCTGTGATTCAGTCTTGGTAATTTGCATTTTTTGGAGCTGATCCATTTAATCTACTTTGAAAAATTTGTTGGAGCATATATATTTATCCAGGAGATATTGTTGCTTAAGTACCAGACCACTGCAATTATATATATATATATATATATATATATATATGTATATATCACTCTAAAATTAGTCATGGTATTTTTTTGGTTTCCTAGTAATTATATTTTATTTATACCATAATATAATCTATTAAGTACACAACAGCATTATGCTCAAAAACAATTTACAAACTTTAATAGAAAATGATATATTGTGGCCTGATGAAGTAGTGGTTGGATCATCAGTCTTTGGCTGAGAGTGCAGTTCACATACATCCCAAGGACCTGCGTTCCTGTCCTGGGGCTGTGGGAACAATCAAGATGAACAACTAAATAAAATAAATACTTCTTTCTCCTCTCTCTTCCTGTCTGCCTCCTTAGCTTATCTTAGCTTCCACATGAACATTTCTTTTAAATAAATAATAATAATTTATTTAGAAATGTCAACCATAATCGAATTCTTTGGTATTAGAGGGTGTTGCCTCAACGTTGTTGGTTGCTGACCATTCAGGGTGGCAGTTGCAATCAAGTGGCAGTTTGTTAGGGAAAGCCTTTCCATTTCCTTTCGCCCGAAGGACAGTTTTGCTGCCTAGTATATTCTTGGCTAGTATTTTTTTAACCTTTGACATGTCATCCCACTTTTTCTGATTGTAGAGATTTATCTAAAAGTAAGATGATATCCTAATGTGGATGCCTTGTAGGTTAAATATATTTTACTTTCCTAGTTGCCTCTGATAGTCTTATTGTGTCATTGATTTTTGGTTGTTTCACTGTTGTGTCTCTAGTTTTTGGTCTTTCCCGTCCAGTTTACCAGTGTTCTGTTAGCTTCATAAACTTGTATGTTTAGTTGCTTTTCTAGGGTTGGAATGTTGTCAGCTGTGATATTTTTGAATAAACTCTCTGCTCCTTTTACTCTTTTCACCCTCTGGGATACCCACTATTGTGATGCTGTCTTTCCTAAAGGAGTTGGACAGCCCTTGTATAATTTCATTTTTTCTGGTAAAGTACTGCTTGGCTTGTTATTTTCATTCCTGAATTCACTGAGTTGCCTTTCTGAATTTTCTTTTATCTCTGAGTTTCTTCACAATAGCTTTTAAAAATTATGTTAGATCACGTACTTCTATGTATTTAAGTGTGGTTTCTTGAGAATTTTCATTCTCCTGTTATATATCTTATTTCGATGAATTTACGTGTTGCCCGTAGGTATTTGTCTCTGTGTTTTCATTTAGTCAAAGTAACATGATTTTTCAGCTCTTCCCTCCCCTCATTTACCTCCCCTCCCCTTCTCTCTCTTCTCCATTTTAATAAGTCCTATTAAGGCTTTAGTTTTGGCCTTCATTTAATTCCATGGTTGCCATTGTTTTGCTTTACCATGGAGACCTAGGAGCAGTTTAGGTTCAATAGTTGCTGTGTTATTGGGATTGAGTTCACAGAGTGGGTTAGTAATCAGTGTGTCTGGGAACATATGTGAGGAAGTTTAATGTCAAGAGAGTCTCTCTGATGTCCTTTATCCTTGGGGTTCCATGCCTGAAGCTCCTTTATTCTTACACCATTCGGTGCTCATCAAAATTGGGATGGATTGTAGTTGCTCATGCTTTCTTTGTTGCCCTCCTCACTGAATTCCCTGCCTGTGTAATGTACCTGTCTCTATGCCCTGGGATCCAGTGAAATGAGAGTTCAAGCCTCTACCTGTGTCATTCCTCTTCTCTCTAGAGAAAGGATTAGGTTTTCTGCTCATCTTTCTTCTGTTATACCACACCATCACCGTCCTAAGCTCATACTCACCCACTTCAGACACATCCTCACCAAAATGACTTTTACTTTTCATTTTTTTAACTATCTTAAAGTGTGTGATATGGTTTCTCATTATAGTTTTGCTTCATTTCTTCCTATAAAACAGTTTTGTTGAGTGCCTTCGCATATGTGCATAGGTTATCTATATATGTGTACTTTAGTTCCTGCCCATTTTGAAAATGATTGCTTTGTTTTTCTTTTTTGGTTGATATTTAGTTCTATGTGTATTCTACATCTGTTTATTATTTTATTGATACCCTTTTATTCTTTTTGTGGTATATTTTGGTGAATAATTAAAACTTGTTTTGTGTTGTTCAACTTGGCTATTTAAAAATTTCCTATGCCTTTGTCATATACAAGAAATCATTGTCAAAAATCAATGTCCTAAAATGTTTTCTCTAAGGATTTTTATAATTTTAAGCCTTCCATTTAGTTATTTTTCCTTTTGAGTGAAGTTTTGTTATACTGTTAAGAATCCAATTTCATTCTTCTGAAGCAAATACTGTTTTTCCACTACCATTCATAAAAATAACTTCCCTTTCTACATGGAATACTCATCCATTGTATCAAAAGTCATTTGAAAATACAGGTTATAATTTATTTCTGGAATCTTTATTAAATTCCATTTTTTAATGTTAGCTTGTACACTAATACTATGTTGTTTTGATTATGGTAGACTTAAAATTAAGTTTTGAAATCAGATAATGTGAGGACTCCATTTTTGATCTCTATTTTTCAGGATGGTTTTGGTTCTTTGAGAGTTGTTAGGTTTTCATGTAATTTCAAGAAGATTTTTCTATTTATGGAAAAATATTATTGGTTTTTTGACAGTGCTTATATTCAATCTGTAGATGGTCTTGGTCAGATATTTAACAATATTAATTTGATCCATTTACATGAACAGCGTTTCTATTTTTACTTAATTTATTTAATCAATGTTTTTATAACATTCATTTCACAGACTTTTCACTCCCTTGATTCAGTTCAACCCTAATTATCTTACACTTTGAATGCCAGTGTAAATGGAGTTGTTCTGCAATTTCCTTTTCTAATTGTTCACATACTGAACAATCCTGTAAAATATTTCAACAGATTTTGTGCGTGTTGAGCTTGCATTCTGTTATCTTTCTTGAATTTATTTATAATCCATTAGTTATATTTTCTGTGAATTTTCTCTATGTAAGATCACATCACATGCATACAGAGATATATTTACTCATTCGTTTTCAATTTGGATGCTTTTTATTTTTGTTTCTTTCCTTAATTGCTGTGACCAGAACTTCTGGTGATATGTTGCATAAGTGTTAAGAAAACTGATGCCTTTGTCTTGCTCCAGATTACAGGAAAAAGGTTCAGTGTTTCACCATTGAATATGATGTGCACTGTGGGTTTTTTGTAAATGTCGTCTAGTATTTTAGCTTCCTTTTATTGTTAGATATTTAGTACATTCATTTTTCTTATATGAAATATAAATATAAATTTATTTTATTAACTAATTTATTGAATATAAAATACAAAATGATCATATTTGCCATTCTATACTATATAATTGCATCATGCTTCTCTTTTTGGCAGTCATGTCAACTATATGCAACCAGGGAAAGATACACTAATTTCAGAAATTCTTCCCATAGGATTTTCAATAGACCCAGAATTCTAGCCTTCCTCTTTACACTGTTCCTGTTCATGTACCTGGTCACCTTAAGTGGGAACCTGCTCATCATCCTGACTGTCATTTCTGACTCTCATCCTCACATACCCATGTACTTCTTTCTCTCCAACCCGTAATTTGTAGACATATGTTTCAACTCCACCACCATCCCTAAGATGCTGCAGAAAAGCCAGACACAAAGCAAGGTAAGCTCCTAGGAAGGATGCATCACACAGATGTGTTTTTTCATACTTTTGGGATGACTGGTCAACTTTATCCTGACTGTTGTCCTATGACTTCTTTTTTGGCCATCTGTCACCCCATGGACCACACAGTCATCATGAAATGGTTCTCTTTTTCTGGTTCTGGTGTCCTGGATCATGAATGCATTGCATTCCTTTTTTGAAAGCTTAATGGTGTTCAGGATGTCTTTCTGTACAGATGTGCAAATCCCACACTTTTCTGTGAACTCAACCAGATGATCCAACTTGCCTGTTCTGACACTGTTCTTAAAATGTAATATATTTTGAAACTGATCTGTTGGGTGGTGGAGCCCTGGCTTGTATCCTTTATTCATGTTCTAAGATAGTTTCCTCTATACATAGAATTTTATCAACTTCAGGGCAAGACTAGTGTATTTTCCACCTGTGCTTCTCACATTTCAGTGGCATCTTTGGTTTATTTTACAATCCTTACTTTGTATCTTAGCTATTCTGGTTCCTAGAGCTCAAACTCAAGGGCAGCAGCCTCAACAATGTACACAGTGGTTACACCCATGCTGAATCCCTTCATCTACAGTCTCAGAAACAAAGACATAAAGGTGGCTTTGAAAAGATTTCTCAGAGGAAAGAAGTATCTGTGATTATAGAACTCTAAGCCTGGAAGTCAGAAATTGTGAAAGAAGAAAGCTATCCTTTTTATTATTCTGGATTTTTCAGTTTTCTAAAATTTCCTCCTCCATCATATGCTCTTGGCTCCTCTGACATCGATTAACTGCCTATATAGTTGTGACTTTATTTTCAGGCTCTCAGTTTTATTCCATTGTTGGTCTGTTTAGATTCTAATTCAATATTGTTTTGAGGATAATTACTCTGGAGTTTGAAACCATAAGTGTGATTCTTCCATTGTTCTGTTTTCTGCATGTATCTATTTGAAAATTGGTGCTGGAAAAACTAGAAAGAAAGTAACTACATTATTTATAACTACCCCACACAAAACTCAACTCATAATGGACCAAAGGTCTTTAATGTATGATAAAAGCATAAAACACTTAAAAGAAATTGTAGAAAATATTTATATGACAGGAACCTCAAAGAAGTCAGAAGTGACAACTACAGCAAGGAAAATTAAAGTAAGTGTAATCAATTTGAACTGCGTCAAATGAAAAAGCTTAGGTAAGGCAAAAATATTACCATTAAAATTAAATGATAACCCACAGAATGGGAGAAGATAGTTGCACAACAGAAATAAGACAAGAGCATAATCCGTCAAATACAGAATGAACTCAAATTTCAACAGCACAAAGGGAAAAGTCCCACACAACATACAGGCAGAAGAGCTGAATGGACACCTTCCTACAGAAAACACACAAATGGTCTGCAGACACCTCAAAAAATGCTTGAATCACTCTCTGTCAGTGAAATGCAACTAAAAAATATAATGTGATATCACCTTATACAAGTGATTATGGCCTGTATTTAAAAGGCTAGAAACAAGAAATTTTGGAGAGGGTGTGGGTTAAAGGAAACCTTCCTGTACTGTTGTTGAGAATATAAATTAGTCAGCTTCTTTTGACAACAGTGTGGGGATACCTTGAAAAAATAAGGATGGCTCTGCCATTCAATACAGAATCCCCACTTCTTGGCACATATCCAAATAATACAAAAACAGAAACAAGAAATATTTTCACCCTTATGTTCATGACAGTGCAATTTGTAATAGCCAAGATGTGGAAACAACCTAAATGCCCATCAACAGATGACTGAATAAAGAAGCTGGGGTGTGTATAATACATGGAATTATACACTAGGTTGAAAATAGAGATGATTATGATAAGTATAATTTTTTTTAACATTTTATTAAACTGACATTTACTGCAGTGAACACTTGGATATATCTATGAAAATTGAATATGACTGTTTTCTATGAAAATACTGTTTACATTTTATACCAGAGCATGTACTGCTCTTCACTAATTGATAAGCATACAGATGCCCAATTTCTGTGTTTGGCTATTTAAAAAATTGTCCAAACCTCAAATATAAAGATAAAATTATGATATTTGAAAAATTATGAAATGTGTTTTGTTATTTTACTTTCTCATTAAACGAACAAGCCATTTGTGGTGAAGAAATGTTTGTTTCTAGTTTTTCCCATAATGTGGTCCTTTGATAAGCATTGGAAGAAATACTTCTTTATTATTTTATATTATATTTTAGCTATACTTACTTCATATTCTTTTTAGATTCTTATGAGATTTGAAAAATTATGTGGGGATACAACTGGCTTCAAATATGCAGTAAGTATAAGGTGATCAAAAGGATGTATGGAAGCCCACAAAAATGATGAACTTCATACATGGCCGTGGTGTCAGGATGAGTTTTTACATTGGACTAGTGGAAGTGTTGACTCCAGATTTAGTTAAAAAGAAGAAAAAAGACTTGGTATCATGGGCTTCTTTGAAAAGAAATTAATCTAAGGTAAAGTCCAAATACTACAGATACAAGCTGGGGAATAACATTGGTTGAGAAGGAAAATGACAGTGGGAAAAACTCTCTAAAATCAGTTATCACAAAACTTAATGATGTGAATTATGTAAATCGTAGAGGCATATAAATCAAAATAACAGAAATATAGGGAATACATAGAAGTGGTATGTCTTCAGAGTTGAATCAGAGAGTGCAACACTTGACTCAGACATTATTCCTGTTCTCACTGGTACTTGCTTAGCATTAAGGAAATTGGCACTATAATGACTTCCTTTCCAAAGGGTCTTTTCAGAACCCCCTTTATATCTTTGTTCCTGAGACTGTAGATGAAGTGGTTCAGCATAGGTGACCAACATGTACATCACTGAGGCTTTTCCACTTGAGTGTGTGTTGTGGGCACCAGCAGAGCTAAGGCACACTCCTAGTCCTGTGCAATAAAACAGGGAGGCCACTGAGAGGTGAGATGAACATGTGGAAAATGCTTTATACTTCCGTTGAGCAGATGAGATTCCACGTGTGGAGGAAACTATCTTAGAGTATGAGTAAAAGACACAAGCCAGGGGACCACGACCTAGAAAAACAGCAAATAACTATATCACCAACTCATTGAGAAAACTGCTCGAACAGGCGAGATGGACCACCTGATCAATTTCACAGAAAAAGTGAGGTATTTGTACATCTGTGCAGAAGGACAACCTCAATACCATCAAGCTATGTAACAAGAAATCCAGAGCACTCATGACCCAGGATCCCCCAATCTGCAGACACAGGAATGTAAAAAGGTACCAGGATTCCAGTATTGTACCTCCCAAAGTCCCATAGATTTGGGGATCCATACTAGTTACATTAATTTTTGCCTGTATTTAAAGAAACATTAAATGACTTTCACTAGTGAGACCGAGAGGAGAGCGAGAGAGAGAGAGAGTGAGAAGAGAACCAGGATGGGATGGGAAGGGATAAGATTAGGGTGAAAAAGATGTAGTAGTTCTAGGCCTCCCTAAGTGATCCTGAGAACTTAAATATCAAACATGCCTACTTTTGGTAACATTCTGAATGATTATATTGTCTTGATGCTTATCAAACACAATTTCAGAGCAAAATAACTTTGGTCTCAGGACAAAACTAGTGTTATTTTTCAGTGCACACCCTGGCTGGTTCAATGATTAAGAAAAAATGAGCAAAAGACATAAACCAACAATTCACAAGAGGAAATAAAGTTTAAAATTGACAGTTCCATATACATTTTTATATAAAGCAATAGATGTTTTTTCCTGTGTCTATTCCACATAATTTTTAAGACTATGTAGATGAGAAATGACTCTGTCTCTTATTTTTATGTGACATCGTTTTTTGTTATTTTGGACTTTAGAGTGATGTCTTATTTTTGTTGTGCAAACTCTAGTCCTGGTTTGATTTTGTTCCAACATTCATTGCCCACCACAGATCATGATTTATAAGATCATGCTCACCTCATGACATGCAAAACTTTTACACTGTGTGAATTTCTTCAGTTTTTTCGAGAACATAATGATATACCTACATTCATTTCAGTGTATTGTGACTTCAACATTATAATGTAAGGACTTCACCTGTATTGCTCGCATTTGTTTTTCGACAAAGCTGTGGATTATATGTGCACTTGTAGAGATAAAATATAGGAAAATGAGAAGTTCCCAAACAAAAATCATGACAGAGAAACTAAAATCACTTAAAGTTGTCTATACATCAGTACACATTTGATGGAGCATCAAAAGTAAATGAAAAAATTCCAAGATGGATTGAATAATAGCAACATGGACTGCGAATAAGCAAGGATGTTGACTTAAGACAATACAAGACCAATGAACATAGAACTTTCTCACATAGTACAATTATTATAAAAGCATTTTGGGTAATGAATAAGCAATTAAATGACTATATATGGATATTTAATATCTGACAAAGTTTTCTTTCAAGCTAGTTGGGAAATGCTTTATAAAAGCTGATATAAATAATTCTCTGGAGGAAATGAAATGACTCTATTTCACACATTTTTATTTTTCTATGTTTATTAAAAATTTTCAACCTCTATCAGTGCATATTTATTATAACTCATAGGCCATTAAAACTCATGGCAAAGAGTAGATTTTTGATGCACATGTGAAAATAAACACCTGAAATCTTTAGGTGATCAACATCCTAATTAATGTAAGAAAATCAGAAGTAAGATAGCAGACGTATTTACCAATATAAACTTGAAATTGATTCATACGGAAAATATCCAACTTAAATTCAATTGAGAAACAAGATACTGTAAAAATTACTTCGAATGCTGATAGTTGCAAAAAATAGTTATATAATGCATGGACTTGTAACACGAATAGGAAATGAGCATGAGAATCAGATAGAAATCCTTTTTCAACCTGACCTTAGTTTAAAGAATAACAAGAATTTTCTTCCACCCTCACCAGACTGTGGAGAAATGTAGATGGTAGGACTGATGGGTTGGAATTTTAAAGAGTAAAAAAGGACACTGAACTCAGAACTGTGAACTGTTAAAACCTTGTGGACACAACCTGAAGGCAGACGTGTGTGTATATGTATACACACATATATATTCTTTAATTCTAGTTTTCAGTCTCCACACTATTTATCTGCACTCTCAGAGATGGAATCTGTCCACCACATGCAAGATGTTTAGAGCATGCAGGGGTCCACGGACCCACCCTTGTTTGGTTGCCTGTGGTGTGTCTGAATATGCTCTGAATACACTGGGGACACAACTCCTTTGGTGGAAATTCAGTCAATTATCTCCCCCTAACTTGGTGTTTTGATATTCTAATATTTAGCGAAAAAGAAAATGAAATACCATTCACATTATAAATGGTACAGCCACACCATGAAATGTATGCAGGACTGACTGATGAACCCATATTTTTGTTAGGTGATTAGCGAGATATCTGTAATGTACTTTTGAATAAACAGGGAAGGTAGAATATTGGATGGAATGATTAGTATTTGATTTTTGGCATCCTGGATATTCCATATGTCCTTTTAAACAATGAATTTAAAGTGTGAGAGCACTAGCAGTCTGGTGGTGGGTGTGATATGAAGTTTGCACAGTGATCTGCTTTTCGGTATCTTAAGCACATAGCAATGTCTACATAAGACATAACAAAACAATGGAGGAAAACTTCTATAATGTATGAGGATGTTTGTATATATCACATAGAAAGAAAACATTTAACTAAGATACTTTGAAATGACTTATGACAAAATGACTGTAATCCAAAATAAGCAAGTGAAAGAAAAGATATCCCATAGCGATAATTTAATGACACTGTCAAAGTTTATTAATTCAAAATATCACTAGCAAAGACTTGGACATAAAAGGATAATTCAGAAAATCTTTTGAGAGGAGGATGCAGTATCTATTTTATAATAATTTTTAAAAGGAAAGGTAGAGGCAGGAATGAAGGGAGTAGGCAGACAGTAAGAAAGTGTAATCATAAAAAAACATTTTGTCTTATTTAGTTCTTTGTCTTGGTTGTCTTTCTGGCCCCGGCTCCTGAACCAGGAACCTTGGGATGTATGTGGACTGACTTAGTGGACTGAACTGCTAGATCACCAGGGCACACCTTAAATTGTATGTTTTTATGCAAGGAATTTGAGTTCAAATATGTGCATAGATGAAGCAGTAACTGTGAGTCTAACATAATGTAGAACATATTCAAAATGGTGTCTTCAGATGATGCAACGTTTGGCATTCTCAGAAGAACAAAAGGACAAGGAGTAGCAGATATGTGGACAGAGTTGGAAATATGTGTAATGTATGATTTACAAGCACCAGTGTCAAAAAAGTGTACATTTTAAGCGAGAGCTTTTGTTGTTCAGTTATAACAAAACAATTAATGAAGTATACTATGTACATGATTTGTGAATTTTGTTTCAGTTTATTAATTACACATTATGAGCAAATACACATACTCCCAAAAAAATTTAAATTCTTAGTTGAATGAATACAATAAAAATACAAGTAGCATGAAGAACTCAAGTATACAGAAGCAAAGAACTCACAAAGAATATTTTCAGTAGATCCATTAATTGGCTTACTAATCCCACATATGTAATCAAGCAAAGTAAGTTCATTAACATGCTCTTTTTCCTTTCCTAAATAAAATACCTTTTACCATGAATATCAAGAGAGGTGATATGTGTTATGTATATTACAGGCATTTCTGGTACAAAATAATGTTGCCAATCATGATTGGTTGATTATTGCCTCTCCCTCCACAGCTAACAAAATGCATATTTTTCTACCCAATTATGTGCAATATTTTTGTACTTAAAGTGAACTTTTACTAGAAGGACTTACACCTCCCAATCTCTCTCTTAAATGGGCTCCCATGACCACCACTGAATTGTCAGCATTGACCCTTGCATCACCAAGTTTGATACTTTTCTTTATTTTATTAGCTAGAAAGCAAACACCTTCAGTTATCTGGACTCTAGACTAGCTTAGATGATCTCTTAGTAAACTCAGATCTATTCTTACCTCCATTCCCTTTGATCAACTCCTGAAGCATTTACTGGGCTTACACTCACCTGGGAGAGGTCTCTGAGGAAACTCTGAACACCAATGTCCAAAATGCTTCTGGATAGTTGATGATGGAGAATGAAGTCAGAACCCAGAAAAAGCAACTGGAAGGAGGAAAACATTGACCCCTTTTACCAGAATTAGGGTTCTAAAAGTAACACCGACGTCCTCTCCATGACAAGACCGTGAAGCTCAAGGTCTGTGAGAGAGTATTTACACTCCTGTGTTTGCTCATTATCACCTTTCCCTCCTTCCTGGTACTATAGCCTCTAAATAACTGATTTCCCTGTGGACACTTTGTGGATAGAATGAATATTTTCTTACTCTGTCTCTTTTCCTAGTAAGAATGTTGTCAATTATGAGTTCAGTTTTTATGATTTTTTTCTCCTGGAAATCTCCTGTCTCCTAGACAGTTAAGCTCTCACTAAAATTATTCAAGCCTTGTTCAAGTTTTCTACAAACTCAGAGATTGAGGATTCTGTCTTGATTAAGTCTCTTGACCATCGTTTTTTTTATTCTGATGGGTGATACTTAAGCTGCAATCATAAGGAATTATTTCCCCTTCTTTAGTAGGGGCACAATGTTTTTTTAATGTAAAATATTGGGAAGTACTCTTCTGTGTTACTGACACTTTTAGGAAAATAAATAGGAATTTCTTATACATTTCAAGTTAAAGCCTGTCATATAATCTCTCTCTATATATGACTTGTCAGTAATAAAACATACCTGTAGATATATTTAGGTTCCTAGTTTACACAGTATAGGATTTATCTGATTTTAATTTTAAGGTGGTTTTCAGTGAGATAGTATTATCATGTACTCCATTTAAGGAATGAGACAGAGGAACTTAATATTCTTGTGAAAATATAAATTGAATTGTAGATGAATCCGGATGCTCTTCTCAACTAGAAAAATATTTTCACCACAGGAGAGCCACTTAACAATTTCAGAATAAATTGTGTTAAATACACACAACATATAGGATAACAGCTGACTCAAATAATTTATCAACTACAAATGTGAACAGTGTAAGGTGAGAAAAGGCTTTTCTCACCAGCATTTCTCCAACTTCAATTTGCTGCACAAATGACCCAAATAATTTTATTCTATGCTGCAAAACAAATTCTGAGTCAGCTGGTCCTTCATGAGAGAAGACCTGTATTTCTAAACCCTGCCCCAACACTGCCCTCAGCAACTGAGCTGCTGATGCTGAAGGTGTGGGTGTGTGGGTTATATTGTGATCAGCAAGGATGTGTTCATTCTGTAGAATCTGACATTGGTCATCTAGGTTTTCTGTATCGAATATTTGCTTTATCTGTAATTTTCAAATAGAAATACAGGGATTTTCATGCACTATAGAGTTTGTTTTTCTTGTGTTTGATTCTTATAAATACAATGACACTTTTTTGTTCAACAATGATCACTTTAATGTATCAACCTCATATCATTTGAAAGTATATTTAGGCAATGTTTTTGAGAGATATAAGAAAATACGATATGGCAAGTTACATTTTCAGATGTGATCTAAGAAAATGGAAGAGGCATGTGGAATGTGTGAAGATAAAGTTTTTCATGCATATTTAGGGAATACCTGGTTATGTCAGCTTGTTGAAGAAAAAACATGAATAAGAGACCCTGTGTCACGAATGATCTGGGGATTGTGCTCTGAGGAGGAAA
Organism: Solenodon paradoxus; assembly: GCA_004363575.1. NCBI lineage: Eukaryota > Metazoa > Chordata > Mammalia > Eulipotyphla > Solenodontidae > Solenodon > Solenodon paradoxus. The sequence goes on along the minus strand of RJWH01004784.1, from coordinate 6,877 downwards.
TAGCGTGAAGACTCGAAGAAATGTGCTTTCTTTAGTTTAGAAAAGGAAACTAGTTTGCTGAGAATGATACAAAGAGTGAATCAGTCAGAAATTGTTGAAGAATTAAATGGTTCTCTTTCTATTCAAATTTTGTGATAGAAAATCCCTAATCTAGAAATTTATGAAATTATTAAAAACATATCCTGAATGGTTAAGTGGATCAGTCCAGTATCTTCTGTCATTTGGATTCTGACTTCAGTATTATCAGAGCCATTTTGTTAAATGAGCTAAAACTTTCCTGCCCCAAGGACTTGCCCTAACAATAAGAGATACTTATCTGATGAATTTTCTCTCAAAATAATGACTGCTGTATAACTAGCTCCCTATTCTGTCACCAGTGTTATCTCCCATCACCTAGACAGCCACTATTTTGACCATAACACTGTACAGTGACTTTCTGTATGTTAAAATGATCACATAGTGTAACTCAGTTAATGTGTCTTATTTCACTAGTTCTTTGTTATCGGATGTTAATATAGATAAAATATTTTTTGTATATTTTATAGTATTCAATATGTGCCTGTACCTCACTCTATGCATTCATAATTTTTTCAAGTGCAAGCTTAGTTATTCATTCAATTTTTGACTTGAAGAAGATGCATTTACTGGCTATGTGTATGATAAGTTAATATGATTGCATTTTACTAGAATACTGCTGCATTCTATGCAAAATGCATATTCTGCTGATTACTGATCAATATGCCTACAAAAATTGCTATTTTTGTATTTGGTTATTTAAGATATTCCTTACCTCAAATAAAAAGATTAAATGATGCAAATTCCTCATTTGAAAAGTATGACTACTGTTTTATGTTTTCACTTTGTGTATTTCAAAAACAAACCCAAGCTAGTGGGTAAAGAAATGACTTTTTCCATCTTTTCTCATCATGTAGTCCTGTGATAAAAATTTCAAGTAATACTTCTCTATTATTTTTATCTTGTAGTTTTGCTAAACTTATTTCAAGCTTTTTTTCTTTTTTGATACTTATGGGATTAAAAAGTTCTGGAGACACGCTAAACCTAAAACATGGTGTAAACTTAATGTGATCTGAAGGATGTATCGATGCACATAAACATGATGAGCTACACACATTTCTGTGGTGTCAAGATGACTTTTTACATTGGAGCAGTGCAAGTCATGACTATACTTTAGTCAAAAAGAATGAAAAAATACAAATTAATGACTCCCATTTGAGAAGGAATTAATCTATGTTGATCAATGTAATCGCCTGACATAAATGGAAATGTCCAATTATTTCAGATTCAAGTTGGGGGATAACAATGACTGTATTGAAATGACAAAGGGAAAATAATAAAATATCAGTTACACAGAACTCAATGGTATGTATTACATAATTGTACAGAGATATAGAAATCAAATAAGTATAAATGATAGGAAATAAATAGAAGAGGAATGTTCTCATAGTTGATTTAGAGATTGCAACATTTAGCACAGACTTCAGTTTTGTTCTCACTGGCATTTGTTCAGCATTAAAGAAATTGGAACTGTAATGACATTTTTTCCAGAGAGTCTTTTCAGAGCCCCCTTTATGTCTTTGTTCCTGAGACTGTGGATGAAGAGGTTCAGTATAGGTGTGACTACTATGTACATCGCTGAGGCTGTTTCAGTTTAGTGTGAGCTGTGGGAATCAGCAGAGCTAAGATACACTCTTCTACTTGTGCAATAAAATAAGGAGACCACTGAGAGGTGAGATGCACAAGTGGAAAATGCTTTATACTTCCCACGAGCAGATGAGTTTCTATGTATAGAAGAAACTATCTTAGAGTATGAGAAAAGGATACCAACCAGGGGACCACCACCTAGAAAAACAGCAGCAAAATACATCAACAAGTCACTGAGAAAAGTGTCAGAACAGACAAGATGGACCACCTGATTGAGTTCACAGAAAAAGTGTGGGATTTGTATGTCTGTGCAGAAGGACAACCTCAACACCATTAACCTTTCTAACAAGTAATGCAGAGCACTCATGACCCAGGACCCCGGAACCAACAGGCCACAGAACCGAGCGTTCATGATTACTGTATACTGCAGTGGGTGACAGATGGCCATGAGGCAATCATAAGCCATCACAGTCAAGAGAAAGTCATCCAATGCTACAAAGAGAATAAAAAAGCATGTCTGTATGATGCATCCTGCATAGATGATGACTTTCTTCTGTATCAAGATGTTTTGTAGCATCTTAGGGATGGTGGTGGATGTGAAACAGGTATCTACAAAGGATAGATGGGAGAGAAAGAAATACATGGGCGTTTGGAGATGGGCATCAGAGATGAGGCTAGGATGATGAGCAGGTTTCCAAAGATAGTGATTATGTACATGGAGAGGAAAATTCCAAATATGAGGGGTTGCAGTTCTGGTTCATCTGTGAACACCATAAGAAGAAATTCTGAAATTTCTGTAACATTTCCTGCTTCCATGTGGTGTTGCTACTGCCAAGGAAAGAGGAAAAGAAATAGTGACTAATTATCCAAGACACAGACAGCATTCCTTAGTGAAAATGCTATAATTTTTATTATCAACAAATAAGTAAATTAGAAAGGTTAATATATGGATTCAGCTCTTTTATAGAATCCTATTTAATATCTAATTAGGAAACTGTCCAGTCTCTCTTTCTTCCTTTGATGTTATGCATTTTTCATGTTAAATGCTTTCATGATTTGGCTTCTGTTTCTAATGATGTTGAAAGAATGTAAGCAAAAATTATATCGCATGGAACTTTGACAGGTGATAGAAGCAAATGAAAGGAGGTGTATGGAATATTTAAGACACTGTATACTTTTTAAATGCATGTTTTGGGAAGACTTGGTTGCATCACATTGTTTGAAGAAACTTATAAGTGCAAAAAACCCTATATAAAGAATGTATCTGGGCAATGTGTTTATGCTGAGGGAACAGTCAGTGTAAAGGGTCTTAGAGAGGGACTTATTTTAGTTTAAGAAAGGAAAACAGTTGATGTAAATGAGACAAAGCGAATGAGGCGAGTATGTTTGAATTTGTTGAAGAATGGAATAGTGCTCTTTCTACTGTTGAAATTTTGTGTTATAAGAGTCCTTCATGTAGATTTTTATATAATTATTACAAAGGCATCCTGAAGGCTAAATGATCACTCCAGTACAGTCTGTTGATTAAATTCTGGCCTCTGTAATATGAAAGTCACCTTGGAATATACGAGCTATGAAACTGTCTCTCTCTCTCTCTCTCTCTCTCTCTCTCTCACACACACACACACACACACACACACAAACACACTCTTCAGAGTTTACTGGGTTTCTTCAATTTATTAGAGGACATAATGTTATGCCTAGATTCATTTCAGTATATTGTGACTTCAACATTATAATGTAAGGACTTCACCTGCTCTGTTCACCTTCGGTTTTTGACAAAGGTGTGGGATCACAGGTGAATTTGTAGACATAAAAATTTAGGAAAATGAGAAGTTACCGAACAAAAATCATGACAGAGTAAAGAAAATCATTTAGTCCATACACAAGTATGCATTCAATGGAGCATCAAAAGCAAATCAAAAATTTGAAGATGAATTGATCAATATCAATGTGGATTATGAATCAACAAGGACATTGACATGACAATACAAGACAAATATACACAGAACTTTCTCACATAGTACAGCTATTATAAAAACATTTTGTGGAATAAATTAAAAATTAAATCATTATATATGGATATTTAATATCTGACAAAGTTTTCTGTCAATCTAGTTGGGAAATGTTTTATAAAAACTGATATAAATAATTCTCTGGAAGGAAATGAAGTGGCTCTATTTTACATATTTTTATTGGTCTATGTTTATTTAATATTTCAATTATCTAAAATTATTTCATTTCTTTACATTGCTATAGGATTTTTAGGATATTGTCTCTGCACCTCAATCTATGCACATCTATTAAAACTCTTAGGCCATGAAAACTCATGGCATAAAGCAGATTTTTTGTGAACATGTGAAAAAAACCCTGAAATCTTTAGGTGATCATCAACATCCTAATTATGGTGAGAAATTAGAAGTAAGATAGGAAACATGTTTACCAGTACAAACTTGAAAGCGATTCACAAAAAAAAGCAACCAAGACTCAGTTGAGAAACAAGAAACTGTAAAAATCAGTTGAAATGCTGCCAAGTATAGAAAAATAGGCATATAATACACGGATTGTAACATGAATAAGAAATGAGCATGATAATCACGTAGAAATTCATTTTCAATCTGACTTATTTTAAAAAATAACCAGAATTTTCTTCCAACCTCAACAGACTGTGGAGAAATGTAGATGGTAGAGTTGATGGGGTTGGAATTTTAAAGAGGACAGAAGGACATCTCTGAACTCATAACTGTGAATTGTTAAGACTTTGTGGACACAGCCTGAAGATAGACATATATGCATATATATGCATATATATATACATACATATATATATATACTCTTTAACTCTGGTTTTCAGTCTCCACACCATTTACCTTCACTTCAAATGTGGGATCTGTCCCTTCATGTAGCATGTTTAGAGCATCCTGGGGACAATTCAGCCTTACCTTGTGTGATTACCTGAAGTATGTCTGAATATTGCTCTAAATACCCTGGGGACATAGGTCCTTTGGTGTAAATTCAGTCTTAACTATGTTCCCATTATATGAAATTTTGATATTCTAATAATGTAGTGAAAAAGAAAATGAAATACAATCCGCATTGTAAATGGCACAGCCACATCATGAAATGTTTGCAGCACTGACTTATGGACCCATGTTTTTGCTGGATGATTAGAGAGATGTCTGTAAGGTACTTTTGAATAAACAAAGAAGGAAGAATATTGGAAAAATGATTAGCACCCAAACTATATGCACCCTGGATGCTCATATATGTCCTTTTAAACATTGAATTCAAAGTTTGAGAGCAGTAGCTCTCTGTTGTTGGGTGTGATATGAAGTTCACACACTGATCTGCAGTTTTGTATCTTAAGTCATCACAATGTCAACAAAAGATGTAACAAAAATGGAGAAAACCTTGGGTACAGTGTGAGGATGTTTGCATGTACCACATATAAAGAAACCATTTAACTAAGACACTTTGAAATGACATGACAAAATGACTGTAATCCAAAATACGCAAGTGAAAGAAAAGATATTCCATAGTGATAATTTAATGACAGTGGTTATGAATTTGAGAACTTATTAGCAAAGACTTGGAATTAAAAGAATAAATCGGAAAATCTTTTAAAATGTGAGGAGGATGCAATATCTATATTCTAATAATTTTTAAAAGGAAAGGTGTAGTCAGGATTGAGGCAGTAGGCTAACAGTAAGAAAATGTGGTGAGAAAAAAGCATTTCATTTTATTTAGTTGTTTATCTCTGTTGTCTCCATGGGCCCTGGTCTGAACAAGGATCCTTGGGATCTATGTGGACTCACCAAGTCTACTAAACTGCTAGGTCAACTGGGCACACCCTAAGTTGAATTCATAATACATGGAAATGGGTTCAATACATGTGCATAGATGAAAAGGTAACTGTGAGTCCAAGTTATTGAAGATCGCATTCATAAAGATTTTTTCAGATGATGGAACATTTGGCAATCGCAAGAGAGCAAAAGGGCCAGGAATAACAGAGATGTGGACAGAAGTTGGAAATAGGTGTAATGTATAATTTACAGCACCTAGTATCAGAAAGATGTATATTTTTATTTTTGTGAGAGCTTTTTTTGTTCAATTATATAAAATCAAAATAATCGATGGAAAGTAGTACATAATATGAATTGTGCATTTTAGTACACACAATTTTTAAATTTCACTTAATGAACAAATATACATAAAATTTCTCAGCTATTTGTTGAATAAATTCAATAAAAACTTAAGTATCATGAAGAACTCAGTATATGGAAGCAAAGAACTCATAAAGAATATTTTCAATAGAGCCATTAATTGGCTTACTAACCCACACATATGTAATCAGGAAAAGTAAGTTCATTAACATGCTCTTTTTCCTTTCCTAAATAAAATACCTTTTAACTTGAATATCAAGAGAGAGGCGATATGTGTTATGTATATTACAGGTATTTCTGGTCCAAAATAATGTTGCGAATCAAGATTGGGTAGTTATTTGTCCTTCAAATATATAGTCAAAGATACTCAGTCCTAAAAAGAACTCCATTGATTACTGCTTTTCCCACCACAGCTAACGAAATACATATTTCTCTACCCAATTACTTGTAAACTTTTTACTGAAAGTCAACTTTTACTGCAAGGTTTACACCTCCCAATCTCCCTTATAACTGGGCTCCCATGACCACCAATGAATTGTCAGCACTGACCTTGCATCACCAAGTTTGCTATTTTCTTCTCTTTTGGTATGTTGTTATTTTATTAGCTATCAGCAAACACCTTCAGTGATCTACACTCAGTAAATTGAGGTCCAGTCTCACCTCCATTCCCTTTGATCCACTCCTGCAGCATTTATGGGGTTTCAGCTCACCTGGGTGAGGTCTCTGTGAGAAAGCTCTCAACATCAATGACCAAAATCCTCTTGGGTAGTTTGCTGTTGGAGAATAAAGCTCTGAAACAAGACAAAGCAATAGAAAGGAGGAAAACGTTTTGACATTCTGGCCAGAATTAAGTCTCCAAAAGTAACACTGGTGTCCTGTCCCTGACCAGGCTATGCAGCTGAGGCTGTGCTCCTCTATGACAGGAGTATTTACACTCCTTTGTCTGCTCATTAGCCACTTTCTCTCCCTTTTGAAACTGTTACCTGTAACTAATTGATTTCCCTGTGGACATTGGTCTGGAGTGAAAGATATTTTTCCTGTTTTGTTTCTGT